>CAMPDV010003504.1:0-41487 GCA_946699065.1 Loxodes magnus | reverse complement strand
TAAAATAATAAATTAAATTTTCATACTTTTACTCTTCTTTTTTCTCAACTACTTTTCGCACTCTTACAATTTAACTTATTCATCCTTCTAAAAGGCCTTCTAATTTTTACACTTTGTTCTTTTCTCAAAAATAATAAATTAAATTTTCATACTTTTACTCTTCTTTTTTCTCAACTACTTTTCGCACTCTTACAATTTAACTTATTCATCCTTCTAAAAGGCCTTCTAATTTTTACACTTTGTTCTTTTCTCTAAAATAATAAATTTAATTTTCATACTTTTACTCTTCTTTTTTCTCAACTACTTTTCGCACTCTTACAATTTAACTTATTCATCCTTCTAAAAGGCCTTCTAATTTTTACACTTTGTTCTTTTCTCAAAAATAATAAATTAAATTTTCATACTTTTACTCTTCTTTTTTCTCAACTACTTTTCGCACTCTTACAATTTAACTTATTCATCCTTCTAAAAGGCCTTCTAATTTTTACCCTTTGTTCTTTTCTCAAAAATAATAAATTAAATTTTCATACTTTTACTCTTCTTTTTTCTCAACTACTTTTCGCACTCTTACAATTTAACTTATTCATCCTTCTAAAAGGCCTTCTAATTTTTACACTTTGTTCTTTTCTCAAAAATAATAAATTAAATTTTCATACTTTTACTCTTCTTTTTTCTCAACTACTTTTCGCACTCTTACAATTTAACTTATTCATCCTTCTAAAAGGCCTTCTAATTTTTACACTTTGTTCTTTTCTCAAAAATAATAAATTAAATTTTCATACTTTTACTCTTCTTTTTTCTCAACTACTTTTCGCACTCTTACAATTTAACTTATTCATCCTTCTAAAAGGCCTTCTAATTTTTACACTTTGTTCTTTTCTCAAAAATAATAAATTAAATTTTCATACTTTTACTCTTCTTTTTTCTCAACTACTTTTCGCACTCTTACAATTTAACTTATTCATCCTTCTAAAAGGCCTTCTAATTTTTACACTTTGTTCTTTTCTCTAAAATCATAAATTAAATTTTCATACTTTTACTCTTCTTTTTTCTCAACTACTTTTCGCACTCTTACAATTTAACTTATTCATCCTTCTAAAAGGCCTTCTAATTTTTACACTTTGTTCTTTTCTCAAAAATAATAAATTAAATTTTCATACTTTTACTCTTCTTTTTTCTCAACTACTTTTCGCACTCTTACAATTTAACTTATTCATCCTTCTAAAAGGCCTTCTAATTTTTACACTTTGTTCTTTTCTCTAAAATAATAAATTAAATTTTCATACTTTTACTCTTCTTTTTTCTCAACTACTTTTCGCACTCTTACAATTTAACTTATTCATCCTTCTAAAAGGCCTTCTAATTTTTACACTTTGTTCTTTTCTCAAAAATAATAAATTAAATTTTCATACTTTTACTCTTCTTTTTTCTCAACTACTTTTCGCACTCTTACAATTTAACTTATTCATCCTTCTAAAAGGCCTTCTAATTTTTACACTTTGTTCTTTTCTCTAAAATAATAAATTAAATTTTCATACTTTTACTCTTCTTTTTTCTCAACTACTTTTCGCACTCTTACAATTTAACTTATTCATCCTTCTAAAAGGCCTTCTAATTTTTACACTTTGTTCTTTTCTCTAAAATCATAAATTAAATTTTCATACTTTTACTCTTCTTTTTTCTCAACTACTTTTCGCACTCTTACAATTTAACTTATTCATCCTTCTAAAAGGCCTTCTAATTTTTACACTTTGTTCTTTTCTCTAAAATCATAAATTAAATTTTCATACTTTTACTCTTCTTTTTTCTCAACTACTTTTCGCACTCTTACAATTTAACTTATTCATCCTTCTAAAAGGCCTTCTAATTTTTACACTTTGTTCTTTTCTCTAAAATCATAAATTAAATTTTCATACTTCTACTCTTCTTTTTTCTCAACTACTTTTCGCACTCTTACAATTTAACTTATTCATCCTTCTAAAAGGCCTTATAATTTTTACACTTTGTTCTTTTCTCTAAAATAATAAATTAAATTTTCATACTTTTACTCTTCTTTTTTCTCAACTACTTTTCGCACTCTTACAATTTAACTTATTCATCCTTCTAAAAGGCCTTATAATTTTTACACTTTGTTCTTTTCTCTAAAATAATAAATTAAATTTTCATACTTTTACTCTTCTTTTTTCTCAACTACTTTTCGCACTCTTACAATTTAACTTATTCATCCTTCTAAAAGGCCTTCTAATTTTTACACTTTGTTCTTTTCTCTAAAATAATAAATTAAATTTTCATACTTTTACTCTTCTTTTTTCTCAACTACTTTTCGCACTCTTACAATTTAACTTATTCATCCTTCTAAAAGGCCTTCTAATTTTTACACTTTGTTCTTTTCTCTAAAATAATAAATTAAATTTTCATACTTTTACTCTTCTTTTTTCTCAACTACTTTTCGCACTCTTACAATTTAACTTATTCATCCTTCTAAAAGGCCTTCTAATTTTTACACTTTGTTCTTTTCTCTAAAATAATAAATTAAATTTTCATACTTTTACTCTTCTTTTTTCTCAACTACTTTTCGCACTCTTACAATTTAACTTATTCATCCTTCTAAAAGGCCTTCTAATTTTTACCCTTTGTTCTTTTCTCTAAAATAATAAATTAAATTTTCATACTTTTACTCTTCTTTTTTCTCAACTACTTTTCGCACTCTTACAATTTAACTTATTCATCCTTCTAAAAGGCCTTCTAATTTTTACACTTTGTTCTTTTCTCTAAAATAATAAATTAAATTTTCATACTTTTACTCTTCTTTTTTCTCAACTACTTTTCGCACTCTTACAATTTAACTTATTCATCCTTCTAAAAGGCCTTATAATTTTTACACTTTGTTCTTTTCTCAAAAATCATAAATTAAATTTTCATACTTTTACTCTTCTTTTTTCTCAACTACTTTTCGCACTCTTACAATTTAACTTATTCATCCTTCTAAAAGGCCTTCTAATTTTTACCCTTTGTTCTTTTCTCAAAAATAATAAATTAAATTTTCATACTTTTACTCTTCTTTTTTCTCAACTACTTTTCGCACTCTTACAATTTAACTTATTCATCCTTCTAAAAGGCCTTCTAATTTTTACCCTTTGTTCTTTTCTCTAAAATAATAAATTAAATTTTCATACTTTTACTCTTCTTTTTTCTCAACTACTTTTCGCACTCTTACAATTTAACTTATTCATCCTTCTAAAAGGCCTTCTAATTTTTACACTTTGTTCTTTTCTCTAAAATAATAAATTAAATTTTCATACTTTTACTCTTCTTTTTTCTCAACTACTTTTCGCACTCTTACAATTTAACTTATTCATCCTTCTAAAAGGCCTTCTAATTTTTACACTTTGTTCTTTTCTCAAAAATAATAAATTAAATTTTCATACTTTTACTCTTCTTTTTTCTCAACTACTTTTCGCACTCTTACAATTTAACTTATTCATCCTTCTAAAAGGCCTTCTAATTTTTACACTTTGTTCTTTTCTCTAAAATCATAAATTAAATTTTCATACTTTTACTCTTCTTTTTTCTCAACTACTTTTCGCACTCTTACAATTTAACTTATTCATCCTTCTAAAAGGCCTTCTAATTTTTACACTTTGTTCTTTTCTCAAAAATCATAAATTAAATTTTCATACTTTTACTCTTCTTTTTTCTCAACTACTTTTCGCACTCTTACAATTTAACTTATTCATCCTTCTAAAAGGCCTTCTAATTTTTACACTTTGTTCTTTTCTCTAAAATAATAAATTAAATTTTCATACTTTTACTCTTCTTTTTTCTCAACTACTTTTCGCACTCTTATAATTTAACTTATTCATCCTTCTAAAAGGCCTTATAATTTTTACACTTTGTTCTTTTCTCAAAAATAATAAATTAAATTTTCATACTTTTACTCTTCTTTTTTCTCAACTACTTTTCGCACTCTTACAATTTAACTTATTCATCCTTCTAAAAGGCCTTCTAATTTTTACACTTTGTTCTTTTCTCAAAAATAATAAATTAAATTTTCATACTTTTACTCTTCTTTTTTCTCAACTACTTTTCGCACTCTTACAATTTAACTTATTCATCCTTCTAAAAGGCCTTCTAATTTTTACCCTTTGTTCTTTTCTCTAAAATAATAAATTAAATTTTCATACTTTTACTCTTCTTTTTTCTCAACTACTTTTCGCACTCTTACAATTTAACTTATTCATCCTTCTAAAAGGCCTTCTAATTTTTACACTTTGTTCTTTTCTCTAAAATAATAAATTAAATTTTCATACTTTTACTCTTCTTTTTTCTCAACTACTTTTCGCACTCTTATAATTTAACTTATTCATCCTTCTAAAAGGCCTTATAATTTTTACACTTTGTTCTTTTCTCAAAAATAATAAATTAAATTTTCATACTTTTACTCTTCTTTTTTCTCAACTACTTTTCGCACTCTTACAATTTAACTTATTCATCCTTCTAAAAGGCCTTCTAATTTTTACACTTTGTTCTTTTCTCAAAAATAATAAATTAAATTTTCATACTTTTACTCTTCTTTTTTCTCAACTACTTTTCGCACTCTTACAATTTAACTTATTCATCCTTCTAAAAGGCCTTCTAATTTTTACACTTTGTTCTTTTCTCTAAAATAATAAATTAAATTTTCATACTTTTACTCTTCTTTTTTCTCAACTACTTTTCGCACTCTTACAATTTAACTTATTCATCCTTCTAAAAGGCCTTCTAATTTTTACACTTTGTTCTTTTCTCTAAAATAATAAATTAAATTTTCATACTTTTACTCTTCTTTTTTCTCAACTACTTTTCGCACTCTTACAATTTAACTTATTCATCCTTCTAAAAGGCCTTATAATTTTTACACTTTGTTCTTTTCTCTAAAATAATAAATTAAATTTTCATACTTCTACTCTTCTTTTTTCTCAACTACTTTTCGCACTCTTATAATTTAACTTATTCATCCTTCTAAAAGGCCTTATAATTTTTACACTTTGTTCTTTTCTCAAAAATAATAAATTAAATTTTCATACTTTTACTCTTCTTTTTTCTCAACTACTTTTCGCACTCTTACAATTTAACTTATTCATCCTTCTAAAAGGCCTTCTAATTTTTACCCTTTGTTCTTTTCTCTAAAATCATAAATTAAATTTTCATACTTTTACTCTTCTTTTTTCTCAACTACTTTTCGCACTCTTACAATTTAACTTATTCATCCTTCTAAAAGGCCTTCTAATTTTTACACTTTGTTCTTTTCTCAAAAATAATAAATTAAATTTTCATACTTTTACTCTTCTTTTTTCTCAACTACTTTTCGCACTCTTACAATTTAACTTATTCATCCTTCTAAAAGGCCTTATAATTTTTACACTTTGTTCTTTTCTCTAAAATCATAAATTAAATTTTCATACTTTTACTCTTCTTTTTTCTCAACTACTTTTCGCACTCTTACAATTTAACTTATTCATCCTTCTAAAAGGCCTTCTAATTTTTACACTTTGTTCTTTTCTCAAAAATAATAAATTAAATTTTCATACTTTTACTCTTCTTTTTTCTCAACTACTTTTCGCACTCTTACAATTTAACTTATTCATCCTTCTAAAAGGCCTTCTAATTTTTACACTTTGTTCTTTTCTCTAAAATCATAAATTAAATTTTCATACTTTTACTCTTCTTTTTTCTCAACTACTTTTCGCACTCTTACAATTTAACTTATTCATCCTTCTAAAAGGCCTTCTAATTTTTACACTTTGTTCTTTTCTCAAAAATAATAAATTAAATTTTCATACTTTTACTCTTCTTTTTTCTCAACTACTTTTCGCACTCTTACAATTTAACTTATTCATCCTTCTAAAAGGCCTTCTAATTTTTACCCTTTGTTCTTTTCTCTAAAATAATAAATTAAATTTTCATACTTTTACTCTTCTTTTTTCTCAACTACTTTTCGCACTCTTACAATTTAACTTATTCATCCTTCTAAAAGGCCTTCTAATTTTTACACTTTGTTCTTTTCTCTAAAATAATAAATTAAATTTTCATACTTTTACTCTTCTTTTTTCTCAACTACTTTTCGCACTCTTACAATTTAACTTATTCATCCTTCTAAAAGGCCTTATAATTTTTACACTTTGTTCTTTTCTCTAAAATAATAAAATAAATTTTCATACTTTTACTCTTCTTTTTTCTCAACTACTTTTCGCACTCTTACAATTTAACTTATTCATCCTTCTAAAAGGCCTTATAATTTTTACACTTTGTTCTTTTCTCTAAAATCATAAATTAAATTTTCATACTTTTACTCTTCTTTTTTCTCAACTACTTTTCGCACTCTTACAATTTAACTTATTCATCCTTCTAAAAAGGCCTTATAATTTTTACACTTTGTTCTTTTCTCTAAAATCATAAATTAAATTTTCATACTTTTACTCTTCTTTTTTCTCAACTACTTTTCGCACTCTTACAATTTAACTTATTCATCCTTCTAAAAGGCCTTCTAATTTTTACACTTTGTTCTTTTCTCTAAAATAATAAATTAAATTTTCATACTTTTACTCTTCTTTTTTCTCAACTACTTTTCGCACTCTTACAATTTAACTTATTCATCCTTCTAAAAGGCCTTCTAATTTTTACACTTTGTTCTTTTCTCTAAAATAATAAATTAAATTTTCATACTTTTACTCTTCTTTTTTCTCAACTACTTTTCGCACTCTTACAATTTAACTTATTCATCCTTCTAAAAGGCCTTCTAATTTTTACACTTTGTTCTTTTCTCAAAAATAATAAATTAAATTTTCATACTTTTACTCTTCTTTTTTCTCAACTACTTTTCGCACTCTTACAATTTAACTTATTCATCCTTCTAAAAGGCCTTCTAATTTTTACACTTTGTTCTTTTCTCAAAAATAATAAATTAAATTTTCATACTTTTACTCTTCTTTTTTCTCAACTACTTTTCGCACTCTTACAATTTAACTTATTCATCCTTCTAAAAGGCCTTCTAATTTTTACACTTTGTTCTTTTCTCTAAAATAATAAATTAAATTTTCATACTTTTACTCTTCTTTTTTCTCAACTACTTTTCGCACTCTTACAATTTAACTTATTCATCCTTCTAAAAGGCCTTATAATTTTTACACTTTGTTCTTTTCTCAAAAATAATAAATTAAATTTTCATACTTTTACTCTTCTTTTTTCTCAACTACTTTTCGCACTCTTACAATTTAACTTATTCATCCTTCTAAAAGGCCTTCTAATTTTTACCCTTTGTTCTTTTCTCTAAAATAATAAATTTAATTTTCATACTTTTACTCTTCTTTTTTCTCAACTACTTTTCGCACTCTTACAATTTAACTTATTCATCCTTCTAAAAGGCCTTATAATTTTTACACTTTGTTCTTTTCTCAAAAATAATAAATTAAATTTTCATACTTTTACTCTTCTTTTTTCTCAACTACTTTTCGCACTCTTACAATTTAACTTATTCATCCTTCTAAAAGGCCTTCTAATTTTTACCCTTTGTTCTTTTCTCTAAAATAATAAATTAAATTTTCATACTTTTACTCTTCTTTTTTCTCAACTACTTTTCGCACTCTTACAATTTAACTTATTCATCCTTCTAAAAGGCCTTCTAATTTTTACACTTTGTTCTTTTCTCTAAAATAATAAATTAAATTTTCATACTTTTACTCTTCTTTTTTCTCAACTACTTTTCGCACTCTTACAATTTAACTTATTCATCCTTCTAAAAGGCCTTCTAATTTTTACCCTTTGTTCTTTTCTCAAAAATAATAAATTAAATTTTCATACTTTTACTCTTCTTTTTTCTCAACTACTTTTCGCACTCTTACAATTTAACTTATTCATCCTTCTAAAAGGCCTTCTAATTTTTACACTTTGTTCTTTTCTCTAAAATAATAAATTAAATTTTCATACTTTTACTCTTCTTTTTTCTCAACTACTTTTCGCACTCTTACAATTTAACTTATTCATCCTTCTAAAAGGCCTTCTAATTTTTACACTTTGTTCTTTTCTCTAAAATAATAAATTAAATTTTCATACTTTTACTCTTCTTTTTTCTCAACTACTTTTCGCACTCTTACAATTTAACTTATTCATCCTTCTAAAAGGCCTTCTAATTTTTACACTTTGTTCTTTTCTCTAAAATAATAAATTAAATTTTCATACTTTTACTCTTCTTTTTTCTCAACTACTTTTCGCACTCTTACAATTTAACTTATTCATCCTTCTAAAAGGCCTTCTAATTTTTACACTTTGTTCTTTTCTCAAAAATAATAAATTAAATTTTCATACTTTTACTCTTCTTTTTTCTCAACTACTTTTCGCACTCTTACAATTTAACTTATTCATCCTTCTAAAAGGCCTTCTAATTTTTACCCTTTGTTCTTTTCTCTAAAATAATAAATTAAATTTTCATACTTTTACTCTTCTTTTTTCTCAACTACTTTTCGCACTCTTACAATTTAACTTATTCATCCTTCTAAAAGGCCTTATAATTTTTACCCTTTGTTCTTTTCTCTAAAATCATAAATTAAATTTTCATACTTTTACTCTTCTTTTTTCTCAACTACTTTTCGCACTCTTACAATTTAACTTATTCATCCTTCTAAAAGGCCTTCTAATTTTTACACTTTGTTCTTTTCTCTAAAATCATAAATTAAATTTTCATACTTTTACTCTTCTTTTTTCTCAACTACTTTTCGCACTCTTACAATTTAACTTATTCATCCTTCTAAAAGGCCTTCTAATTTTTACACTTTGTTCTTTTCTCTAAAATCATAAATTAAATTTTCATACTTTTACTCTTCTTTTTTCTCAACTACTTTTCGCACTCTTACAATTTAACTTATTCATCCTTCTAAAAGGCCTTCTAATTTTTACACTTTGTTCTTTTCTCTAAAATAATAAATTAAATTTTCATACTTTTACTCTTCTTTTTTCTCAACTACTTTTCGCACTCTTACAATTTAACTTATTCATCCTTCTAAAAGGCCTTCTAATTTTTACACTTTGTTCTTTTCTCAAAAATAATAAATTAAATTTTCATACTTTTACTCTTCTTTTTTCTCAACTACTTTTCGCACTCTTACAATTTAACTTATTCATCCTTCTAAAAGGCCTTATAATTTTTACCCTTTGTTCTTTTCTCTAAAATCATAAATTAAATTTTCATACTTTTACTCTTCTTTTTTCTCAACTACTTTTCGCACTCTTACAATTTAACTTATTCATCCTTCTAAAAGGCCTTCTAATTTTTACACTTTGTTCTTTTCTCTAAAATAATAAATTAAATTTTCATACTTTTACTCTTCTTTTTTCTCAACTACTTTTCGCACTCTTACAATTTAACTTATTCATCCTTCTAAAAGGCCTTCTAATTTTTACACTTTGTTCTTTTCTCAAAAATCATAAAATAAATTTTCATACTTTTACTCTTCTTTTTTCTCAACTACTTTTCGCACTCTTACAATTTAACTTATTCATCCTTCTAAAAGGCCTTCTAATTTTTACACTTTGTTCTTTTCTCTAAAATAATAAATTAAATTTTCATACTTTTACTCTTCTTTTTTCTCAACTACTTTTCGCACTCTTACAATTTAACTTATTCATCCTTCTAAAAGGCCTTCTAATTTTTACACTTTGTTCTTTTCTCAAAAATAATAAATTAAATTTTCATACTTTTACTCTTCTTTTTTCTCAACTACTTTTCGCACTCTTACAATTTAACTTATTCATCCTTCTAAAAGGCCTTATAATTTTTACCCTTTGTTCTTTTCTCTAAAATCATAAATTAAATTTTCATACTTTTACTCTTCTTTTTTCTCAACTACTTTTCGCACTCTTACAATTTAACTTATTCATCCTTCTAAAAGGCCTTCTAATTTTTACACTTTGTTCTTTTCTCTAAAATCATAAATTAAATTTTCATACTTTTACTCTTCTTTTTTCTCAACTACTTTTCGCACTCTTACAATTTAACTTATTCATCCTTCTAAAAGGCCTTCTAATTTTTACACTTTGTTCTTTTCTCTAAAATCATAAATTAAATTTTCATACTTTTACTCTTCTTTTTTCTCAACTACTTTTCGCACTCTTACAATTTAACTTATTCATCCTTCTAAAAGGCCTTCTAATTTTTACACTTTGTTCTTTTCTCTAAAATAATAAATTAAATTTTCATACTTTTACTCTTCTTTTTTCTCAACTACTTTTCGCACTCTTACAATTTAACTTATTCATCCTTCTAAAAGGCCTTCTAATTTTTACACTTTGTTCTTTTCTCTAAAATAATAAATTAAATTTTCATACTTTTACTCTTCTTTTTTCTCAACTACTTTTCGCACTCTTACAATTTAACTTATTCATCCTTCTAAAAGGCCTTCTAATTTTTACACTTTGTTCTTTTCTCAAAAATAATAAATTAAATTTTCATACTTTTACTCTTCTTTTTTCTCAACTACTTTTCGCACTCTTACAATTTAACTTATTCATCCTTCTAAAAGGCCTTCTAATTTTTACACTTTGTTCTTTTCTCTAAAATCATAAATTAAATTTTCATACTTTTACTCTTCTTTTTTCTCAACTACTTTTCGCACTCTTACAATTTAACTTATTCATCCTTCTAAAAGGCCTTATAATTTTTACACTTTGTTCTTTTCTCTAAAATAATAAATTAAATTTTCATACTTTTACTCTTCTTTTTTCTCAACTACTTTTCGCACTCTTACAATTTAACTTATTCATCCTTCTAAAAGGCCTTCTAATTTTTACACTTTGTTCTTTTCTCAAAAATAATAAATTAAATTTTCATACTTTTACTCTTCTTTTTTCTCAACTACTTTTCGCACTCTTACAATTTAACTTATTCATCCTTCTAAAAGGCCTTCTAATTTTTACCCTTTGTTCTTTTCTCTAAAATAATAAATTAAATTTTCATACTTTTACTCTTCTTTTTTCTCAACTACTTTTCGCACTCTTACAATTTAACTTATTCATCCTTCTAAAAGGCCTTATAATTTTTACCCTTTGTTCTTTTCTCTAAAATCATAAATTAAATTTTCATACTTTTACTCTTCTTTTTTCTCAACTACTTTTCGCACTCTTACAATTTAACTTATTCATCCTTCTAAAAGGCCTTCTAATTTTTACACTTTGTTCTTTTCTCTAAAATCATAAATTAAATTTTCATACTTTTACTCTTCTTTTTTCTCAACTACTTTTCGCACTCTTACAATTTAACTTATTCATCCTTCTAAAAGGCCTTCTAATTTTTACACTTTGTTCTTTTCTCTAAAATCATAAATTAAATTTTCATACTTTTACTCTTCTTTTTTCTCAACTACTTTTCGCACTCTTACAATTTAACTTATTCATCCTTCTAAAAGGCCTTCTAATTTTTACACTTTGTTCTTTTCTCAAAAATAATAAATTAAATTTTCATACTTTTACTCTTCTTTTTTCTCAACTACTTTTCGCACTCTTACAATTTAACTTATTCATCCTTCTAAAAGGCCTTCTAATTTTTACACTTTGTTCTTTTCTCTAAAATAATAAATTAAATTTTCATACTTTTACTCTTCTTTTTTCTCAACTACTTTTCGCACTCTTACAATTTAACTTATTCATCCTTCTAAAAGGCCTTCTAATTTTTACACTTTGTTCTTTTCTCTAAAATCATAAATTAAATTTTCATACTTTTACTCTTCTTTTTTCTCAACTACTTTTCGCACTCTTACAATTTAACTTATTCATCCTTCTAAAAGGCCTTCTAATTTTTACACTTTGTTCTTTTCTCTAAAATCATAAATTAAATTTTCATACTTTTACTCTTCTTTTTTCTCAACTACTTTTCGCACTCTTACAATTTAACTTATTCATCCTTCTAAAAGGCCTTCTAATTTTTACCCTTTGTTCTTTTCTCAAAAATAATAAATTAAATTTTCATACTTTTACTCTTCTTTTTTCTCAACTACTTTTCGCACTCTTACAATTTAACTTATTCATCCTTCTAAAAGGCCTTCTAATTTTTACCCTTTGTTCTTTTCTCTAAAATCATAAATTAAATTTTCATACTTTTACTCTTCTTTTTTCTCAACTACTTTTCGCACTCTTACAATTTAACTTATTCATCCTTCTAAAAGGCCTTCTAATTTTTACACTTTGTTCTTTTCTCTAAAATCATAAATTAAATTTTCATACTTTTACTCTTCTTTTTTCTCAACTACTTTTCGCACTCTTACAATTTAACTTATTCATCCTTCTAAAAGGCCTTCTAATTTTTACACTTTGTTCTTTTCTCAAAAATAATAAATTAAATTTTCATACTTTTACTCTTCTTTTTTCTCAACTACTTTTCGCACTCTTACAATTTAACTTATTCATCCTTCTAAAAGGCCTTCTAATTTTTACACTTTGTTCTTTTCTCAAAAATAATAAATTAAATTTTCATACTTTTACTCTTCTTTTTTCTCAACTACTTTTCGCACTCTTACAATTTAACTTATTCATCCTTCTAAAAGGCCTTATAATTTTTACCCTTTGTTCTTTTCTCTAAAATCATAAATTAAATTTTCATACTTTTACTCTTCTTTTTTCTCAACTACTTTTCGCACTCTTACAATTTAACTTATTCATCCTTCTAAAAGGCCTTCTAATTTTTACACTTTGTTCTTTTCTCTAAAATAATAAATTAAATTTTCATACTTTTACTCTTCTTTTTTCTCAACTACTTTTCGCACTCTTACAATTTAACTTATTCATCCTTCTAAAAGGCCTTCTAATTTTTACACTTTGTTCTTTTCTCAAAAATCATAAAATAAATTTTCATACTTTTACTCTTCTTTTTTCTCAACTACTTTTCGCACTCTTACAATTTAACTTATTCATCCTTCTAAAAGGCCTTCTAATTTTTACACTTTGTTCTTTTCTCTAAAATAATAAATTAAATTTTCATACTTTTACTCTTCTTTTTTCTCAACTACTTTTCGCACTCTTACAATTTAACTTATTCATCCTTCTAAAAGGCCTTCTAATTTTTACACTTTGTTCTTTTCTCAAAAATAATAAATTAAATTTTCATACTTTTACTCTTCTTTTTTCTCAACTACTTTTCGCACTCTTACAATTTAACTTATTCATCCTTCTAAAAGGCCTTCTAATTTTTACCCTTTGTTCTTTTCTCAAAAATCATAAATTAAATTTTCATACTTTTACTCTTCTTTTTTCTCAACTACTTTTCGCACTCTTACAATTTAACTTATTCATCCTTCTAAAAGGCCTTCTAATTTTTACACTTTGTTCTTTTCTCTAAAATCATAAATTAAATTTTCATACTTTTACTCTTCTTTTTTCTCAACTACTTTTCGCACTCTTACAATTTAACTTATTCATCCTTCTAAAAGGCCTTCTAATTTTTACACTTTGTTCTTTTCTCTAAAATCATAAATTAAATTTTCATACTTTTACTCTTCTTTTTTCTCAACTACTTTTCGCACTCTTACAATTTAACTTATTCATCCTTCTAAAAGGCCTTCTAATTTTTACACTTTGTTCTTTTCTCTAAAATCATAAATTAAATTTTCATACTTTTACTCTTCTTTTTTCTCAACTACTTTTCGCACTCTTACAATTTAACTTATTCATCCTTCTAAAAGGCCTTCTAATTTTTACACTTTGTTCTTTTCTCTAAAATAATAAATTAAATTTTCATACTTTTACTCTTCTTTTTTCTCAACTACTTTTCGCACTCTTACAATTTAACTTATTCATCCTTCTAAAAGGCCTTCTAATTTTTACACTTTGTTCTTTTCTCAAAAATAATAAATTAAATTTTCATACTTTTACTCTTCTTTTTTCTCAACTACTTTTCGCACTCTTACAATTTAACTTATTCATCCTTCTAAAAGGCCTTATAATTTTTACACTTTGTTCTTTTCTCTAAAATCATAAATTAAATTTTCATACTTTTACTCTTCTTTTTTCTCAACTACTTTTCGCACTCTTACAATTTAACTTATTCATCCTTCTAAAAGGCCTTATAATTTTTACACTTTGTTCTTTTCTCTAAAATAATAAATTAAATTTTCATACTTTTACTCTTCTTTTTTCTCAACTACTTTTCGCACTCTTACAATTTAACTTATTCATCCTTCTAAAAGGCCTTCTAATTTTTACACTTTGTTCTTTTCTCAAAAATAATAAATTAAATTTTCATACTTTTACTCTTCTTTTTTCTCAACTACTTTTCGCACTCTTACAATTTAACTTATTCATCCTTCTAAAAGGCCTTCTAATTTTTACACTTTGTTCTTTTCTCTAAAATAATAAATTAAATTTTCATACTTTTACTCTTCTTTTTTCTCAACTACTTTTCGCACTCTTACAATTTAACTTATTCATCCTTCTAAAAGGCCTTCT
This sequence comes from Loxodes magnus, assembly GCA_946699065.1. NCBI lineage: Eukaryota > Ciliophora > Karyorelictea > Loxodida > Loxodidae > Loxodes > Loxodes magnus. The sequence goes on along the minus strand of CAMPDV010003504.1, from coordinate 27,021 downwards.
AATTTTTACACTTTGTTCTTTTCTCTAAAATCATAAATTAAATTTTCATACTTTTACTCTTCTTTTTTCTCAACTACTTTTCGCACTCTTACAATTTAACTTATTCATCCTTCTAAAAGGCCTTCTAATTTTTACCCTTTGTTCTTTTCTCAAAAATAATAAATTAAATTTTCATACTTTTACTCTTCTTTTTTCTCAACTACTTTTCGCACTCTTACAATTTAACTTATTCATCCTTCTAAAAGGCCTTCTAATTTTTACACTTTGTTCTTTTCTCTAAAATCATAAATTAAATTTTCATACTTTTACTCTTCTTTTTTCTCAACTACTTTTCGCACTCTTACAATTTAACTTATTCATCCTTCTAAAAGGCCTTCTAATTTTTACACTTTGTTCTTTTCTCAAAAATAATAAATTAAATTTTCATACTTTTACTCTTCTTTTTTCTCAACTACTTTTCGCACTCTTACAATTTAACTTATTCATCCTTCTAAAAGGCCTTCTAATTTTTACACTTTGTTCTTTTCTCAAAAATCATAAATTAAATTTTCATACTTTTACTCTTCTTTTTTCTCAACTACTTTTCGCACTCTTATAATTTAACTTATTCATCCTTCTAAAAGGCCTTCTAATTTTTACACTTTGTTCTTTTCTCAAAAATAATAAATTAAATTTTCATACTTTTACTCTTCTTTTTTCTCAACTACTTTTCGCACTCTTACAATTTAACTTATTCATCCTTCTAAAAGGCCTTCTAATTTTTACACTTTGTTCTTTTCTCTAAAATCATAAATTAAATTTTCATACTTTTACTCTTCTTTTTTCTCAACTACTTTTCGCACTCTTACAATTTAACTTATTCATCCTTCTAAAAGGCCTTCTAATTTTTACCCTTTGTTCTTTTCTCTAAAATCATAAAATAAATTTTCATACTTTTACTCTTCTTTTTTCTCAACTACTTTTCGCACTCTTACAATTTAACTTATTCATCCTTCTAAAAGGCCTTCTAATTTTTACACTTTGTTCTTTTCTCTAAAATCATAAATTAAATTTTCATACTTTTACTCTTCTTTTTTCTCAACTACTTTTCGCACTCTTACAATTTAACTTATTCATCCTTCTAAAAGGCCTTCTAATTTTTACACTTTGTTCTTTTCTCTAAAATAATAAATTAAATTTTCATACTTTTACTCTTCTTTTTTCTCAACTACTTTTCGCACTCTTACAATTTAACTTATTCATCCTTCTAAAAGGCCTTCTAATTTTTACACTTTGTTCTTTTCTCAAAAATCATAAAATAAATTTTCATACTTTTACTCTTCTTTTTTCTCAACTACTTTTCGCACTCTTACAATTTAACTTATTCATCCTTCTAAAAGGCCTTCCAATTTTTACCCTTTGTTCTTTTCTCTAAAATCATAAATTAAATTTTCATACTTTTACTCTTCTTTTTTCTCAACTACTTTTCGCACTCTTACAATTTAACTTATTCATCCTTCTAAAAGGCCTTCTAATTTTTACACTTTGTTCTTTTCTCTAAAATCATAAATTAAATTTTCATACTTTTACTCTTCTTTTTTCTCAACTACTTTTCGCACTCTTACAATTTAACTTATTCATCCTTCTAAAAGGCCTTCTAATTTTTACACTTTGTTCTTTTCTCTAAAATCATAAATTAAATTTTCATACTTTTACTCTTCTTTTTTCTCAACTACTTTTCGCACTCTTACAATTTAACTTATTCATCCTTCTAAAAGGCCTTCTAATTTTTACACTTTGTTCTTTTCTCTAAAATAATAAATTAAATTTTCATACTTTTACTCTTCTTTTTTCTCAACTACTTTTCGCACTCTTACAATTTAACTTATTCATCCTTCTAAAAGGCCTTCTAATTTTTACACTTTGTTCTTTTCTCTAAAATCATAAATTAAATTTTCATACTTTTACTCTTCTTTTTTCTCAACTACTTTTCGCACTCTTACAATTTAACTTATTCATCCTTCTAAAAGGCCTTCTAATTTTTACACTTTGTTCTTTTCTCTAAAATCATAAATTAAATTTTCATACTTTTACTCTTCTTTTTTCTCAACTACTTTTCGCACTCTTACAATTTAACTTATTCATCCTTCTAAAAGGCCTTCTAATTTTTACACTTTGTTCTTTTCTCTAAAATCATAAATTAAATTTTCATACTTTTACTCTTCTTTTTTCTCAACTACTTTTCGCACTCTTACAATTTAACTTATTCATCCTTCTAAAAGGCCTTCTAATTTTTACCCTTTGTTCTTTTCTCTAAAATCATAAATTAAATTTTCATACTTTTACTCTTCTTTTTTCTCAACTACTTTTCGCACTCTTACAATTTAACTTATTCATCCTTCTAAAAGGCCTTCTAATTTTTACACTTTGTTCTTTTCTCTAAAATCATAAATTAAATTTTCATACTTTTACTCTTCTTTTTTCTCAACTACTTTTCGCACTCTTACAATTTAACTTATTCATCCTTCTAAAAGGCCTTCTAATTTTTACACTTTGTTCTTTTCTCTAAAATAATAAATTAAATTTTCATACTTTTACTCTTCTTTTTTCTCAACTACTTTTCGCACTCTTACAATTTAACTTATTCATCCTTCTAAAAGGCCTTATAATTTTTACACTTTGTTCTTTTCTCAAAAATAATAAATTAAATTTTCATACTTTTACTCTTCTTTTTTCTCAACTACTTTTCGCACTCTTACAATTTAACTTATTCATCCTTCTAAAAGGCCTTCTAATTTTTACACTTTGTTCTTTTCTCTAAAATAATAAATTAAATTTTCATACTTTTACTCTTCTTTTTTCTCAACTACTTTTCGCACTCTTACAATTTAACTTATTCATCCTTCTAAAAGGCCTTCTAATTTTTACACTTTGTTCTTTTCTCTAAAATAATAAATTAAATTTTCATACTTTTACTCTTCTTTTTTCTCAACTACTTTTCGCACTCTTACAATTTAACTTATTCATCCTTCTAAAAGGCCTTCTAATTTTTACACTTTGTTCTTTTCTCAAAAATCATAAATTAAATTTTCATACTTTTACTCTTCTTTTTTCTCAACTACTTTTCGCACTCTTACAATTTAACTTATTCATCCTTCTAAAAGGCCTTCTAATTTTTACACTTTGTTCTTTTCTCAAAAATAATAAATTAAATTTTCATACTTTTACTCTTCTTTTTTCTCAACTACTTTTCGCACTCTTACAATTTAACTTATTCATCCTTCTAAAAGGCCTTCTAATTTTTACACTTTGTTCTTTTCTCAAAAATAATAAATTAAATTTTCATACTTTTACTCTTCTTTTTTCTCAACTACTTTTCGCACTCTTACAATTTAACTTATTCATCCTTCTAAAAGGCCTTCTAATTTTTACCCTTTGTTCTTTTCTCTAAAATAATAAATTAAATTTTCATACTTTTACTCTTCTTTTTTCTCAACTACTTTTCGCACTCTTACAATTTAACTTATTCATCCTTCTAAAAGGCCTTCTAATTTTTACCCTTTGTTCTTTTCTCTAAAATAATAAATTAAATTTTCATACTTTTACTCTTCTTTTTTCTCAACTACTTTTCGCACTCTTACAATTTAACTTATTCATCCTTCTAAAAGGCCTTCTAATTTTTACACTTTGTTCTTTTCTCTAAAATAATAAATTAAATTTTCATACTTTTACTCTTCTTTTTTCTCAACTACTTTTCGCACTCTTACAATTTAACTTATTCATCCTTCTAAAAGGCCTTCTAATTTTTACACTTTGTTCTTTTCTCAAAAATAATAAATTAAATTTTCATACTTTTACTCTTCTTTTTTCTCAACTACTTTTCGCACTCTTACAATTTAACTTATTCATCCTTCTAAAAGGCCTTATAATTTTTACACTTTGTTCTTTTCTCAAAAATAATAAATTAAATTTTCATACTTTTACTCTTCTTTTTTCTCAACTACTTTTCGCACTCTTACAATTTAACTTATTCATCCTTCTAAAAGGCCTTCTAATTTTTACCCTTTGTTCTTTTCTCTAAAATAATAAATTAAATTTTCATACTTTTACTCTTCTTTTTTCTCAACTACTTTTCGCACTCTTACAATTTAACTTATTCATCCTTCTAAAAGGCCTTCTAATTTTTACCCTTTGTTCTTTTCTCTAAAATAATAAATTAAATTTTCATACTTTTACTCTTCTTTTTTCTCAACTACTTTTCGCACTCTTACAATTTAACTTATTCATCCTTCTAAAAGGCCTTCTAATTTTTACACTTTGTTCTTTTCTCTAAAATAATAAATTAAATTTTCATACTTTTACTCTTCTTTTTTCTCAACTACTTTTCGCACTCTTACAATTTAACTTATTCATCCTTCTAAAAGGCCTTCTAATTTTTACACTTTGTTCTTTTCTCAAAAATCATAAATTAAATTTTCATACTTTTACTCTTCTTTTTTCTCAACTACTTTTCGCACTCTTACAATTTAACTTATTCATCCTTCTAAAAGGCCTTCTAATTTTTACACTTTGTTCTTTTCTCTAAAATCATAAAATAAATTTTCATACTTTTACTCTTCTTTTTTCTCAACTACTTTTCGCACTCTTACAATTTAACTTATTCATCCTTCTAAAAGGCCTTCTAATTTTTACCCTTTGTTCTTTTCTCTAAAATAATAAATTAAATTTTCATACTTTTACTCTTCTTTTTTCTCAACTACTTTTCGCACTCTTACAATTTAACTTATTCATCCTTCTAAAAGGCCTTCTAATTTTTACACTTTGTTCTTTTCTCTAAAATAATAAATTAAATTTTCATACTTTTACTCTTCTTTTTTCTCAACTACTTTTCGCACTCTTACAATTTAACTTATTCATCCTTCTAAAAGGCCTTCTAATTTTTACACTTTGTTCTTTTCTCTAAAATAATAAATTAAATTTTCATACTTTTACTCTTCTTTTTTCTCAACTACTTTTCGCACTCTTACAATTTAACTTATTCATCCTTCTAAAAGGCCTTCTAATTTTTACCCTTTGTTCTTTTCTCTAAAATAATAAATTAAATTTTCATACTTTTACTCTTCTTTTTTCTCAACTACTTTTCGCACTCTTACAATTTAACTTATTCATCCTTCTAAAAGGCCTTCTAATTTTTACACTTTGTTCTTTTCTCAAAAATCATAAATTAAATTTTCATACTTTTACTCTTCTTTTTTCTCAACTACTTTTCGCACTCTTATAATTTAACTTATTCATCCTTCTAAAAGGCCTTCTAATTTTTACCCTTTGTTCTTTTCTCTAAAATCATAAATTAAATTTTCATACTTTTACTCTTCTTTTTTCTCAACTACTTTTCGCACTCTTACAATTTAACTTATTCATCCTTCTAAAAGGCCTTCTAATTTTTACCCTTTGTTCTTTTCTCAAAAATCATAAATTAAATTTTCATACTTTTACTCTTCTTTTTTCTCAACTACTTTTCGCACTCTTACAATTTAACTTATTCATCCTTCTAAAAGGCCTTCTAATTTTTACACTTTGTTCTTTTCTCAAAAATAATAAATTAAATTTTCATACTTTTACTCTTCTTTTTTCTCAACTACTTTTCGCACTCTTACAATTTAACTTATTCATCCTTCTAAAAGGCCTTCTAATTTTTACACTTTGTTCTTTTCTCAAAAATCATAAATTAAATTTTCATACTTTTACTCTTCTTTTTTCTCAACTACTTTTCGCACTCTTACAATTTAACTTATTCATCCTTCTAAAAGGCCTTATAATTTTTACACTTTGTTCTTTTCTCTAAAATAATAAATTAAATTTTCATACTTTTACTCTTCTTTTTTCTCAACTACTTTTCGCACTCTTACAATTTAACTTATTCATCCTTCTAAAAGGCCTTCTAATTTTTACACTTTGTTCTTTTCTCTAAAATCATAAATTAAATTTTCATACTTTTACTCTTCTTTTTTCTCAACTACTTTTCGCACTCTTACAATTTAACTTATTCATCCTTCTAAAAGGCCTTCTAATTTTTACCCTTTGTTCTTTTCTCTAAAATAATAAATTAAATTTTCATACTTTTACTCTTCTTTTTTCTCAACTACTTTTCGCACTCTTACAATTTAACTTATTCATCCTTCTAAAAGGCCTTCTAATTTTTACCCTTTGTTCTTTTCTCTAAAATAATAAATTAAATTTTCATACTTTTACTCTTCTTTTTTCTCAACTACTTTTCGCACTCTTACAATTTAACTTATTCATCCTTCTAAAAGGCCTTCTAATTTTTACACTTTGTTCTTTTCTCAAAAATCATAAATTAAATTTTCATACTTTTACTCTTCTTTTTTCTCAACTACTTTTCGCACTCTTATAATTTAACTTATTCATCCTTCTAAAAGGCCTTCTAATTTTTACCCTTTGTTCTTTTCTCTAAAATAATAAATTAAATTTTCATACTTTTACTCTTCTTTTTTCTCAACTACTTTTCGCACTCTTACAATTTAACTTATTCATCCTTCTAAAAGGCCTTCTAATTTTTACACTTTGTTCTTTTCTCAAAAATCATAAATTAAATTTTCATACTTTTACTCTTCTTTTTTCTCAACTACTTTTCGCACTCTTACAATTTAACTTATTCATCCTTCTAAAAGGCCTTCTAATTTTTACACTTTGTTCTTTTCTCAAAAATAATAAATTAAATTTTCATACTTTTACTCTTCTTTTTTCTCAACTACTTTTCGCACTCTTACAATTTAACTTATTCATCCTTCTAAAAGGCCTTCTAATTTTTACACTTTGTTCTTTTCTCAAAAATCATAAATTAAATTTTCATACTTTTACTCTTCTTTTTTCTCAACTACTTTTCGCACTCTTACAATTTAACTTATTCATCCTTCTAAAAGGCCTTATAATTTTTACACTTTGTTCTTTTCTCTAAAATAATAAATTAAATTTTCATACTTTTACTCTTCTTTTTTCTCAACTACTTTTCGCACTCTTACAATTTAACTTATTCATCCTTCTAAAAGGCCTTCTAATTTTTACACTTTGTTCTTTTCTCTAAAATAATAAATTAAATTTTCATACTTTTACTCTTCTTTTTTCTCAACTACTTTTCGCACTCTTACAATTTAACTTATTCATCCTTCTAAAAGGCCTTCTAATTTTTACACTTTGTTCTTTTCTCAAAAATAATAAATTAAATTTTCATACTTTTACTCTTCTTTTTTCTCAACTACTTTTCGCACTCTTACAATTTAACTTATTCATCCTTCTAAAAGGCCTTCTAATTTTTACACTTTGTTCTTTTCTCTAAAATAATAAATTAAATTTTCATACTTTTACTCTTCTTTTTTCTCAACTACTTTTCGCACTCTTACAATTTAACTTATTCATCCTTCTAAAAGGCCTTCTAATTTTTACACTTTGTTCTTTTCTCAAAAATCATAAATTAAATTTTCATACTTTTACTCTTCTTTTTTCTCAACTACTTTTCGCACTCTTATAATTTAACTTATTCATCCTTCTAAAAGGCCTTCTAATTTTTACCCTTTGTTCTTTTCTCTAAAATAATAAATTAAATTTTCATACTTTTACTCTTCTTTTTTCTCAACTACTTTTCGCACTCTTACAATTTAACTTATTCATCCTTCTAAAAGGCCTTCTAATTTTTACACTTTGTTCTTTTCTCTAAAATAATAAATTAAATTTTCATACTTTTACTCTTCTTTTTTCTCAACTACTTTTCGCACTCTTACAATTTAACTTATTCATCCTTCTAAAAGGCCTTCTAATTTTTACACTTTGTTCTTTTCTCAAAAATAATAAATTAAATTTTCATACTTTTACTCTTCTTTTTTCTCAACTACTTTTCGCACTCTTACAATTTAACTTATTCATCCTTCTAAAAGGCCTTCTAATTTTTACACTTTGTTCTTTTCTCAAAAATAATAAATTAAATTTTCATACTTTTACTCTTCTTTTTTCTCAACTACTTTTCGCACTCTTACAATTTAACTTATTCATCCTTCTAAAAGGCCTTCTAATTTTTACACTTTGTTCTTTTCTCAAAAATAATAAATTAAATTTTCATACTTTTACTCTTCTTTTTTCTCAACTACTTTTCGCACTCTTACAATTTAACTTATTCATCCTTCTAAAAGGCCTTATAATTTTTACACTTTGTTCTTTTCTCTAAAATAATAAATTAAATTTTCATACTTTTACTCTTCTTTTTTCTCAACTACTTTTCGCACTCTTACAATTTAACTTATTCATCCTTCTAAAAGGCCTTCTAATTTTTACACTTTGTTCTTTTCTCAAAAATCATAAATTAAATTTTCATACTTTTACTCTTCTTTTTTCTCAACTACTTTTCGCACTCTTATAATTTAACTTATTCATCCTTCTAAAAGGCCTTCTAATTTTTACCCTTTGTTCTTTTCTCTAAAATAATAAATTAAATTTTCATACTTTTACTCTTCTTTTTTCTCAACTACTTTTCGCACTCTTACAATTTAACTTATTCATCCTTCTAAAAGGCCTTATAATTTTTACACTTTGTTCTTTTCTCAAAAATAATAAATTAAATTTTCATACTTTTACTCTTCTTTTTTCTCAACTACTTTTCGCACTCTTACAATTTAACTTATTCATCCTTCTAAAAGGCCTTCTAATTTTTACCCTTTGTTCTTTTCTCTAAAATAATAAATTAAATTTTCATACTTTTACTCTTCTTTTTTCTCAACTACTTTTCGCACTCTTACAATTTAACTTATTCATCCTTCTAAAAGGCCTTCTAATTTTTACACTTTGTTCTTTTCTCAAAAATAATAAATTAAATTTTCATACTTTTACTCTTCTTTTTTCTCAACTACTTTTCGCACTCTTACAATTTAACTTATTCATCCTTCTAAAAGGCCTTCTAATTTTTACACTTTGTTCTTTTCTCAAAAATAATAAATTAAATTTTCATACTTTTACTCTTCTTTTTTCTCAACTACTTTTCGCACTCTTACAATTTAACTTATTCATCCTTCTAAAAGGCCTTCTAATTTTTACACTTTGTTCTTTTCTCTAAAATAATAAATTAAATTTTCATACTTTTACTCTTCTTTTTTCTCAACTACTTTTCGCACTCTTACAATTTAACTTATTCATCCTTCTAAAAGGCCTTCTAATTTTTACACTTTGTTCTTTTCTCAAAAATAATAAATTAAATTTTCATACTTTTACTCTTCTTTTTTCTCAACTACTTTTCGCACTCTTACAATTTAACTTATTCATCCTTCTAAAAGGCCTTCTAATTTTTACACTTTGTTCTTTTCTCTAAAATAATAAATTAAATTTTCATACTTTTACTCTTCTTTTTTCTCAACTACTTTTCGCACTCTTACAATTTAACTTATTCATCCTTCTAAAAGGCCTTCTAATTTTTACACTTTGTTCTTTTCTCTAAAATAATAAATTAAATTTTCATACTTTTACTCTTCTTTTTTCTCAACTACTTTTCGCACTCTTATAATTTAACTTATTCATCCTTCTAAAAGGCCTTCTAATTTTTACCCTTTGTTCTTTTCTCTAAAATAATAAATTAAATTTTCATACTTTTACTCTTCTTTTTTCTCAACTACTTTTCGCACTCTTACAATTTAACTTATTCATCCTTCTAAAAGGCCTTCTAATTTTTACACTTTGTTCTTTTCTCTAAAATAATAAATTAAATTTTCATACTTTTACTCTTCTTTTTTCTCAACTACTTTTCGCACTCTTATAATTTAACTTATTCATCCTTCTAAAAGGCCTTCTAATTTTTACCCTTTGTTCTTTTCTCTAAAATAATAAATTAAATTTTCATACTTTTACTCTTCTTTTTTCTCAACTACTTTTCGCACTCTTACAATTTAACTTATTCATCCTTCTAAAAGGCCTTCTAATTTTTACACTTTGTTCTTTTCTCAAAAATAATAAATTAAATTTTCATACTTTTACTCTTCTTTTTTCTCAACTACTTTTCGCACTCTTACAATTTAACTTATTCATCCTACTAAAAGGCCTTCTAATTTTTACACTTTGTTCTTTTCTCAAAAATAATAAATTAAATTTTCATACTTTTACTCTTCTTTTTTCTCAACTACTTTTCGCACTCTTACAATTTAACTTATTCATCCTTCTAAAAGGCCTTCTAATTTTTACACTTTGTTCTTTTCTCTAAAATAATAAATTAAATTTTCATACTTTTACTCTTCTTTTTTCTCAACTACTTTTCGCACTCTTACAATTTAACTTATTCATCCTTCTAAAAGGCCTTATAATTTTTACACTTTGTTCTTTTCTCTAAAATAATAAATTAAATTTTCATACTTTTACTCTTCTTTTTTCTCAACTACTTTTCGCACTCTTACAATTTAACTTATTCATCCTTCTAAAAGGCCTTCTAATTTTTACACTTTGTTCTTTTCTCAAAAATAATAAATTAAATTTTCATACTTTTACTCTTCTTTTTTCTCAACTACTTTTCGCACTCTTACAATTTAACTTATTCATCCTACTAAAAGGCCTTCTAATTTTTACACTTTGTTCTTTTCTCTAAAATAATAAATTAAATTTTCATACTTTTACTCTTCTTTTTTCTCAACTACTTTTCGCACTCTTACAATTTAACTTATTCATCCTTCTAAAAGGCCTTCTAATTTTTACACTTTGTTCTTTTCTCTAAAATAATAAATTAAATTTTCATACTTTTACTCTTCTTTTTTCTCAACTACTTTTCGCACTCTTACAATTTAACTTATTCATCCTTCTAAAAGGCCTTCTAATTTTTACACTTTGTTCTTTTCTCAAAAATAATAAATTAAATTTTCATACTTTTACTCTTCTTTTTTCTCAACTACTTTTCGCACTCTTACAATTTAACTTATTCATCCTTCTAAAAGGCCTTCTAATTTTTACACTTTGTTCTTTTCTCTAAAATCATAAATTAAATTTTCATACTTTTACTCTTCTTTTTTCTCAACTACTTTTCGCACTCTTACAATTTAACTTATTCATCCTTCTAAAAGGCCTTCTAATTTTTACACTTTGTTCTTTTCTCAAAAATAATAAATTAAATTTTCATACTTTTACTCTTCTTTTTTCTCAACTACTTTTCGCACTCTTACAATTTAACTTATTCATCCTTCTAAAAGGCCTTCTAATTTTTACCCTTTGTTCTTTTCTCTAAAATAATAAATTAAATTTTCATACTTTTACTCTTCTTTTTTCTCAACTACTTTTCGCACTCTTACAATTTAACTTATTCATCCTTCTAAAAGGCCTTCTAATTTTTACACTTTGTTCTTTTCTCTAAAATAATAAATTAAATTTTCATACTTTTACTCTTCTTTTTTCTCAACTACTTTTCGCACTCTTACAATTTAACTTATTCATCCTTCTAAAAGGCCTTCTAATTTTTACACTTTGTTCTTTTCTCTAAAATCATAAATTAAATTTTCATACTTTTACTCTTCTTTTTTCTCAACTACTTTTCGCACTCTTATAATTTAACTTATTCATCCTACTAAAAGGCCTTCTAATTTTTACACTTTGTTCTTTTCTCTAAAATCATAAATTAAATTTTCATACTTTTACTCTTCTTTTTTCTCAACTACTTTTCGCACTCTTACAATTTAACTTATTCATCCTTCTAAAAGGCCTTCTAATTTTTACACTTTGTTCTTTTCTCTAAAATCATAAATTAAATTTTCATACTTTTACTCTTCTTTTTTCTCAACTACTTTTCGCACTCTTACAATTTAACTTATTCATCCTTCTAAAAGGCCTTCTAATTTTTACACTTTGTTCTTTTCTCAAAAATAATAAATTAAATTTTCATACTTTTACTCTTCTTTTTTCTCAACTACTTTTCGCACTCTTATAATTTAACTTATTCATCCTACTAAAAGGCCTTCTAATTTTTACACTTTGTTCTTTTCTCTAAAATCATAAATTAAATTTTCATACTTTTACTCTTCTTTTTTCTCAACTACTTTTCGCACTCTTACAATTTAACTTATTCATCCTTCTAAAAGGCCTTCTAATTTTTACACTTTGTTCTTTTCTCTAAAATAATAAATTAAATTTTCATACTTTTACTCTTCTTTTTTCTCAACTACTTTTCGCACTCTTACAATTTAACTTATTCATCCTTCTAAAAGGCCTTCTAATTTTTACACTTTGTTCTTTTCTCAAAAATAATAAATTAAATTTTCATACTTTTACTCTTCTTTTTTCTCAACTACTTTTCGCACTCTTACAATTTAACTTATTCATCCTTCTAAAAGGCCTTCTAATTTTTACACTTTGTTCTTTTCTCTAAAATAATAAATTAAATTTTCATACTTTTACTCTTCTTTTTTCTCAACTACTTTTCGCACTCTTACAATTTAACTTATTCATCCTTCTAAAAGGCCTTCTAATTTTTACACTTTGTTCTTTTCTCAAAAATCATAAATTAAATTTTCATACTTTTACTCTTCTTTTTTCTCAACTACTTTTCGCACTCTTACAATTTAACTTATTCATCCTTCTAAAAGGCCTTCTAATTTTTACACTTTGTTCTTTTCTCAAAAATAATAAATTAAATTTTCATACTTTTACTCTTCTTTTTTCTCAACTACTTTTCGCACTCTTATAATTTAACTTATTCATCCTACTAAAAGGCCTTCTAATTTTTACACTTTGTTCTTTTCTCTAAAATCATAAATTAAATTTTCATACTTTTACTCTTCTTTTTTCTCAACTACTTTTCGCACTCTTACAATTTAACTTATTCATCCTTCTAAAAGGCCTTCTAATTTTTACACTTTGTTCTTTTCTCTAAAATAATAAATTAAATTTTCATACTTTTACTCTTCTTTTTTCTCAACTACTTTTCGCACTCTTACAATTTAACTTATTCATCCTTCTAAAAGGCCTTCTAATTTTTACACTTTGTTCTTTTCTCAAAAATAATAAATTAAATTTTCATACTTTTACTCTTCTTTTTTCTCAACTACTTTTCGCACTCTTACAATTTAACTTATTCATCCTTCTAAAAGGCCTTCTAATTTTTACACTTTGTTCTTTTCTCTAAAATAATAAATTAAATTTTCATACTTTTACTCTTCTTTTTTCTCAACTACTTTTCGCACTCTTACAATTTAACTTATTCATCCTTCTAAAAGGCCTTCTAATTTTTACACTTTGTTCTTTTCTCAAAAATAATAAATTAAATTTTCATACTTTTACTCTTCTTTTTTCTCAACTACTTTTCGCACTCTTACAATTTAACTTATTCATCCTTCTAAAAGGCCTTCTAATTTTTACACTTTGTTCTTTTCTCTAAAATAATAAATTAAATTTTCATACTTTTACTCTTCTTTTTTCTCAACTACTTTTCGCACTCTTACAATTTAACTTATTCATCCTTCTAAAAGGCCTTCTAATTTTTACACTTTGTTCTTTTCTCTAAAATAATAAATTAAATTTTCATACTTTTACTCTTCTTTTTTCTCAACTACTTTTCGCACTCTTACAATTTAACTTATTCATCCTTCTAAAAGGCCTTCTAATTTTTACACTTTGTTCTTTTCTCAAAAATAATAAATTAAATTTTCATACTTTTACTCTTCTTTTTTCTCAACTACTTTTCGCACTCTTACAATTTAACTTATTCATCCTTCTAAAAGGCCTTCTAATTTTTACCCTTTGTTCTTTTCTCTAAAATAATAAATTAAATTTTCATACTTTTACTCTTCTTTTTTCTCAACTACTTTTCGCACTCTTACAATTTAACTTATTCATCCTTCTAAAAGGCCTTCTAATTTTTACACTTTGTTCTTTTCTCTAAAATAATAAATTAAATTTTCATACTTTTACTCTTCTTTTTTCTCAACTACTTTTCGCACTCTTACAATTTAACTTATTCATCCTTCTAAAAGGCCTTCTAATTTTTACACTTTGTTCTTTTCTCTAAAATCATAAATTAAATTTTCATACTTTTACTCTTCTTTTTTCTCAACTACTTTTCGCACTCTTATAATTTAACTTATTCATCCTACTAAAAGGCCTTCTAATTTTTACACTTTGTTCTTTTCTCTAAAATCATAAATTAAATTTTCATACTTTTACTCTTCTTTTTTCTCAACTACTTTTCGCACTCTTACAATTTAACTTATTCATCCTTCTAAAAGGCCTTCTAATTTTTACACTTTGTTCTTTTCTCTAAAATAATAAATTAAATTTTCATACTTTTACTCTTCTTTTTTCTCAACTACTTTTCGCACTCTTACAATTTAACTTATTCATCCTTCTAAAAGGCCTTCTAATTTTTACACTTTGTTCTTTTCTCAAAAATAATAAATTAAATTTTCATACTTTTACTCTTCTTTTTTCTCAACTACTTTTCGCACTCTTACAATTTAACTTATTCATCCTTCTAAAAGGCCTTCTAATTTTTACACTTTGTTCTTTTCTCTAAAATAATAAATTAAATTTTCATACTTTTACTCTTCTTTTTTCTCAACTACTTTTCGCACTCTTACAATTTAACTTATTCATCCTTCTAAAAGGCCTTCTAATTTTTACACTTTGTTCTTTTCTCAAAAATCATAAATTAAATTTTCATACTTTTACTCTTCTTTTTTCTCAACTACTTTTCGCACTCTTATAATTTAACTTATTCATCCTTCTAAAAGGCCTTATAATTTTTACACTTTGTTCTTTTCTCTAAAATAATAAATTAAATTTTCATACTTTTACTCTTCTTTTTTCTCAACTACTTTTCGCACTCTTACAATTTAACTTATTCATCCTTCTAAAAGGCCTTCTAATTTTTACACTTTGTTCTTTTCTCTAAAATAATAAATTAAATTTTCATACTTTTACTCTTCTTTTTTCTCAACTACTTTTCGCACTCTTACAATTTAACTTATTCATCCTTCTAAAAGGCCTTCTAATTTTTACACTTTGTTCTTTTCTCTAAAATCATAAATTAAATTTTCATACTTTTACTCTTCTTTTTTCTCAACTACTTTTCGCACTCTTATAATTTAACTTATTCATCCTACTAAAAGGCCTTCTAATTTTTACACTTTGTTCTTTTCTCTAAAATAATAAATTAAATTTTCATACTTTTACTCTTCTTTTTTCTCAACTACTTTTCGCACTCTTACAATTTAACTTATTCATCCTTCTAAAAGGCCTTCTAATTTTTACACTTTGTTCTTTTCTCTAAAATCATAAATTAAATTTTCATACTTTTACTCTTCTTTTTTCTCAACTACTTTTCGCACTCTTACAATTTAACTTATTCATCCTTCTAAAAGGCCTTCTAATTTTTACACTTTGTTCTTTTCTCTAAAATAATAAATTAAATTTTCATACTTTTACTCTTCTTTTTTCTCAACTACTTTTCGCACTCTTACAATTTAACTTATTCATCCTTCTAAAAGGCCTTCTAATTTTTACACTTTGTTCTTTTCTCAAAAATAATAAATTAAATTTTCATACTTTTACTCTTCTTTTTTCTCAACTACTTTTCGCACTCTTACAATTTAACTTATTCATCCTTCTAAAAGGCCTTCTAATTTTTACACTTTGTTCTTTTCTCTAAAATAATAAATTAAATTTTCATACTTTTACTCTTCTTTTTTCTCAACTACTTTTCGCACTCTTACAATTTAACTTATTCATCCTTCTAAAAGGCCTTCTAATTTTTACACTTTGTTCTTTTCTCAAAAATAATAAATTAAATTTTCATACTTTTACTCTTCTTTTTTCTCAACTACTTTTCGCACTCTTACAATTTAACTTATTCATCCTTCTAAAAGGCCTTCTAATTTTTACACTTTGTTCTTTTCTCAAAAATAATAAATTAAATTTTCATACTTTTACTCTTCTTTTTTCTCAACTACTTTTCGCACTCTTATAATTTAACTTATTCATCCTACTAAAAGGCCTTCTAATTTTTACACTTTGTTCTTTTCTCTAAAATCATAAATTAAATTTTCATACTTTTACTCTTCTTTTTTCTCAACTACTTTTCGCACTCTTACAATTTAACTTATTCATCCTTCTAAAAGGCCTTCTAATTTTTACACTTTGTTCTTTTCTCTAAAATAATAAATTAAATTTTCATACTTTTACTCTTCTTTTTTCTCAACTACTTTTCGCACTCTTACAATTTAACTTATTCATCCTTCTAAAAGGCCTTCTAATTTTTACACTTTGTTCTTTTCTCAAAAATAATAAATTAAATTTTCATACTTTTACTCTTCTTTTTTCTCAACTACTTTTCGCACTCTTACAATTTAACTTATTCATCCTTCTAAAAGGCCTTCTAATTTTTACACTTTGTTCTTTTCTCTAAAATAATAAATTAAATTTTCATACTTTTACTCTTCTTTTTTCTCAACTACTTTTCGCACTCTTACAATTTAACTTATTCATCCTTCTAAAAGGCCTTCTAATTTTTACACTTTGTTCTTTTCTCTAAAATAATAAATTAAATTTTCATACTTTTACTCTTCTTTTTTCTCAACTACTTTTCGCACTCTTACAATTTAACTTATTCATCCTTCTAAAAGGCCTTCTAATTTTTACACTTTGTTCTTTTCTCAAAAATCATAAATTAAATTTTCATACTTTTACTCTTCTTTTTTCTCAACTACTTTTCGCACTCTTACAATTTAACTTATTCATCCTTCTAAAAGGCCTTCTAATTTTTACACTTTGTTCTTTTCTCAAAAATAATAAATTAAATTTTCATACTTTTACTCTTCTTTTTTCTCAACTACTTTTCGCACTCTTATAATTTAACTTATTCATCCTACTAAAAGGCCTTCTAATTTTTACACTTTGTTCTTTTCTCTAAAATCATAAATTAAATTTTCATACTTTTACTCTTCTTTTTTCTCAACTACTTTTCGCACTCTTACAATTTAACTTATTCATCCTTCTAAAAGGCCTTCTAATTTTTACACTTTGTTCTTTTCTCTAAAATAATAAATTAAATTTTCATACTTTTACTCTTCTTTTTTCTCAACTACTTTTCGCACTCTTACAATTTAACTTATTCATCCTTCTAAAAGGCCTTCTAATTTTTACACTTTGTTCTTTTCTCAAAAATAATAAATTAAATTTTCATACTTTTACTCTTCTTTTTTCTCAACTACTTTTCGCACTCTTACAATTTAACTTATTCATCCTTCTAAAAGGCCTTCTAATTTTTACACTTTGTTCTTTTCTCTAAAATAATAAATTAAATTTTCATACTTTTACTCTTCTTTTTTCTCAACTACTTTTCGCACTCTTACAATTTAACTTATTCATCCTTCTAAAAGGCCTTCTAATTTTTACACTTTGTTCTTTTCTCAAAAATAATAAATTAAATTTTCATACTTTTACTCTTCTTTTTTCTCAACTACTTTTCGCACTCTTACAATTTAACTTATTCATCCTTCTAAAAGGCCTTCTAATTTTTACACTTTGTTCTTTTCTCTAAAATAATAAATTAAATTTTCATACTTTTACTCTTCTTTTTTCTCAACTACTTTTCGCACTCTTACAATTTAACTTATTCATCCTTCTAAAAGGCCTTCTAATTTTTACCCTTTGTTCTTTTCTCTAAAATAATAAATTAAATTTTCATACTTTTACTCTTCTTTTTTCTCAACTACTTTTCGCACTCTTACAATTTAACTTATTCATCCTTCTAAAAGGCCTTCTAATTTTTACACTTTGTTCTTTTCTCTAAAATAATAAATTAAATTTTCATACTTTTACTCTTCTTTTTTCTCAACTACTTTTCGCACTCTTACAATTTAACTTATTCATCCTTCTAAAAGGCCTTCTAATTTTTACCCTTTGTTCTTTTCTCTAAAATAATAAATTAAATTTTCATACTTTTACTCTTCTTTTTTCTCAACTACTTTTCGCACTCTTACAATTTAACTTATTCATCCTTCTAAAAGGCCTTCTAATTTTTACACTTTGTTCTTTTCTCTAAAATAATAAATTAAATTTTCATACTTTTACTCTTCTTTTTTCTCAACTACTTTTCGCACTCTTACAATTTAACTTATTCATCCTTCTAAAAGGCCTTCTAATTTTTACACTTTGTTCTTTTCTCTAAAATCATAAATTAAATTTTCATACTTTTACTCTTCTTTTTTCTCAACTACTTTTCGCACTCTTACAATTTAACTTATTCATCCTTCTAAAAGGCCTTCTAATTTTTACACTTTGTTCTTTTCTCTAAAATCATAAATTAAATTTTCATACTTTTACTCTTCTTTTTTCTCAACTACTTTTCGCACTCTTACAATTTAACTTATTCATCCTTCTAAAAGGCCTTCTAATTTTTACACTTTGTTCTTTTCTCTAAAATAATAAATTAAATTTTCATACTTTTACTCTTCTTTTTTCTCAACTACTTTTCGCACTCTTACAATTTAACTTATTCATCCTTCTAAAAGGCCTTCTAATTTTTACACTTTGTTCTTTTCTCAAAAATAATAAATTAAATTTTCATACTTTTACTCTTCTTTTTTCTCAACTACTTTTCGCACTCTTACAATTTAACTTATTCATCCTTCTAAAAGGCCTTCTAATTTTTACACTTTGTTCTTTTCTCTAAAATAATAAATTAAATTTTCATACTTTTACTCTTCTTTTTTCTCAACTACTTTTCGCACTCTTACAATTTAACTTATTCATCCTTCTAAAAGGCCTTCTAATTTTTACACTTTGTTCTTTTCTCAAAAATCATAAATTAAATTTTCATACTTTTACTCTTCTTTTTTCTCAACTACTTTTCGCACTCTTATAATTTAACTTATTCATCCTTCTAAAAGGCCTTATAATTTTTACACTTTGTTCTTTTCTCTAAAATAATAAATTAAATTTTCATACTTTTACTCTTCTTTTTTCTCAACTACTTTTCGCACTCTTACAATTTAACTTATTCATCCTTCTAAAAGGCCTTCTAATTTTTACACTTTGTTCTTTTCTCTAAAATAATAAATTAAATTTTCATACTTTTACTCTTCTTTTTTCTCAACTACTTTTCGCACTCTTACAATTTAACTTATTCATCCTTCTAAAAGGCCTTCTAATTTTTACACTTTGTTCTTTTCTCAAAAATAATAAATTAAATTTTCATACTTTTACTCTTCTTTTTTCTCAACTACTTTTCGCACTCTTACAATTTAACTTATTCATCCTTCTAAAAGGCCTTCTAATTTTTACACTTTGTTCTTTTCTCTAAAATAATAAATTAAATTTTCATACTTTTACTCTTCTTTTTTCTCAACTACTTTTCGCACTCTTACAATTTAACTTATTCATCCTTCTAAAAGGCCTTCTAATTTTTACACTTTGTTCTTTTCTCAAAAATAATAAATTAAATTTTCATACTTTTACTCTTCTTTTTTCTCAACTACTTTTCGCACTCTTACAATTTAACTTATTCATCCTTCTAAAAGGCCTTCTAATTTTTACACTTTGTTCTTTTCTCAAAAATAATAAATTAAATTTTCATACTTTTACTCTTCTTTTTTCTCAACTACTTTTCGCACTCTTACAATTTAACTTATTCATCCTTCTAAAAGGCCTTCTAATTTTTACACTTTGTTCTTTTCTCAAAAATAATAAATTAAATTTTCATACTTTTACTCTTCTTTTTTCTCAACTACTTTTCGCACTCTTACAATTTAACTTATTCATCCTTCTAAAAGGCCTTCTAATTTTTACCCTTTGTTCTTTTCTCTAAAATAATAAATTAAATTTTCATACTTTTACTCTTCTTTTTTCTCAACTACTTTTCGCACTCTTACAATTTAACTTATTCATCCTTCTAAAAGGCCTTCTAATTTTTACACTTTGTTCTTTTCTCAAAAATAATAAATTAAATTTTCATACTTTTACTCTTCTTTTTTCTCAACTACTTTTCGCACTCTTACAATTTAACTTATTCATCCTTCTAAAAGGCCTTCTAATTTTTACACTTTGTTCTTTTCTCAAAAATAATAAATTAAATTTTCATACTTTTACTCTTCTTTTTTCTCAACTACTTTTCGCACTCTTACAATTTAACTTATTCATCCTTCTAAAAGGCCTTCTAATTTTTACACTTTGTTCTTTTCTCAAAAATAATAAATTAAATTTTCATACTTTTACTCTTCTTTTTTCTCAACTACTTTTCGCACTCTTACAATTTAACTTATTCATCCTTCTAAAAGGCCTTCTAATTTTTACACTTTGTTCTTTTCTCAAAAATAATAAATTAAATTTTCATACTTTTACTCTTCTTTTTTCTCAACTACTTTTCGCACTCTTACAATTTAACTTATTCATCCTTCTAAAAGGCCTTCTAATTTTTACACTTTGTTCTTTTCTCAAAAATAATAAATTAAATTTTCATACTTTTACTCTTCTTTTTTCTCAACTACTTTTCGCACTCTTACAATTTAACTTATTCATCCTTCTAAAAGGCCTTCTAATTTTTACCCTTTGTTCTTTTCTCTAAAATAATAAATTAAATTTTCATACTTTTACTCTTCTTTTTTCTCAACTACTTTTCGCACTCTTACAATTTAACTTATTCATCCTTCTAAAAGGCCTTCTAATTTTTACACTTTGTTCTTTTCTCTAAAATCATAAATTAAATTTTCATACTTTTACTCTTCTTTTTTCTCAACTACTTTTCGCACTCTTACAATTTAACTTATTCATCCTTCTAAAAGGCCTTCTAATTTTTACACTTTGTTCTTTTCTCAAAAATAATAAATTAAATTTTCATACTTTTACTCTTCTTTTTTCTCAACTACTTTTCGCACTCTTACAATTTAACTTATTCATCCTTCTAAAAGGCCTTCTAATTTTTACACTTTGTTCTTTTCTCAAAAATAATAAATTAAATTTTCATACTTTTACTCTTCTTTTTTCTCAACTACTTTTCGCACTCTTACAATTTAACTTATTCATCCTTCTAAAAGGCCTTCTAATTTTTACCCTTTGTTCTTTTCTCTAAAATCATAAATTAAATTTTCATACTTTTACTCTTCTTTTTTCTCAACTACTTTTCGCACTCTTACAATTTAACTTATTCATCCTTCTAAAAGGCCTTCTAATTTTTACACTTTGTTCTTTTCTCTAAAATCATAAATTAAATTTTCATACTTTTACTCTTCTTTTTTCTCAACTACTTTTCGCACTCTTACAATTTAACTTATTCATCCTTCTAAAAGGCCTTCTAATTTTTACACTTTGTTCTTTTCTCAAAAATCATAAATTAAATTTTCATACTTTTACTCTTCTTTTTTCTCAACTACTTTTCGCACTCTTACAATTTAACTTATTCATCCTTCTAAAAGGCCTTATAATTTTTACACTTTGTTCTTTTCTCTAAAATCATAAATTAAATTTTCATACTTTTACTCTTCTTTTTTCTCAACTACTTTTCGCACTCTTACAATTTAACTTATTCATCCTTCTAAAAGGCCTTATAATTTTTACACTTTGTTCTTTTCTCAAAAATAATAAATTAAATTTTCATACTTTTACTCTTCTTTTTTCTCAACTACTTTTCGCACTCTTACAATTTAACTTATTCATCCTTCTAAAAGGCCTTCTAATTTTTACACTTTGTTCTTTTCTCTAAAATCATAAAATAAATTTTCATACTTTTACTCTTCTTTTTTCTCAACTACTTTTCGCACTCTTACAATTTAACTTATTCATCCTTCTAAAAGGCCTTCTAATTTTTACACTTTGTTCTTTTCTCTAAAATAATAAATTAAATTTTCATACTTTTACTCTTCTTTTTTCTCAACTACTTTTCGCACTCTTACAATTTAACTTATTCATCCTTCTAAAAGGCCTTCTAATTTTTACCCTTTGTTCTTTTCTCAAAAATAATAAATTAAATTTTCATACTTTTACTCTTCTTTTTTCTCAACTACTTTTCGCACTCTTACAATTTAACTTATTCATCCTTCTAAAAGGCCTTCTAATTTTTACACTTTGTTCTTTTCTCAAAAATAATAAATTAAATTTTCATACTTTTACTCTTCTTTTTTCTCAACTACTTTTCGCACTCTTACAATTTAACTTATTCATCCTTCTAAAAGGCCTTCTAATTTTTACACTTTGTTCTTTTCTCTAAAATCATAAATTAAATTTTCATACTTTTACTCTTCTTTTTTCTCAACTACTTTTCGCACTCTTACAATTTAACTTATTCATCCTTCTAAAAGGCCTTCTAATTTTTACACTTTGTTCTTTTCTCAAAAATAATAAATTAAATTTTCATACTTTTACTCTTCTTTTTTCTCAACTACTTTTCGCACTCTTATAATTTAACTTATTCATCCTACTAAAAGGCCTTCTAATTTTTACACTTTGTTCTTTTCTCTAAAATCATAAATTAAATTTTCATACTTTTACTCTTCTTTTTTCTCAACTACTTTTCGCACTCTTACAATTTAACTTATTCATCCTTCTAAAAGGCCTTCTAATTTTTACACTTTGTTCTTTTCTCTAAAATCATAAATTAAATTTTCATACTTTTACTCTTCTTTTTTCTCAACTACTTTTCGCACTCTTACAATTTAACTTATTCATCCTTCTAAAAGGCCTTCTAATTTTTACACTTTGTTCTTTTCTCTAAAATAATAAATTAAATTTTCATACTTTTACTCTTCTTTTTTCTCAACTACTTTTCGCACTCTTACAATTTAACTTATTCATCCTTCTAAAAGGCCTTATAATTTTTACACTTTGTTCTTTTCTCTAAAATCATAAATTAAATTTTCATACTTTTACTCTTCTTTTTTCTCAACTACTTTTCGCACTCTTACAATTTAACTTATTCATCCTTCTAAAAGGCCTTCTAATTTTTACACTTTGTTCTTTTCTCTAAAATCATAAATTAAATTTTCATACTTTTACTCTTCTTTTTTCTCAACTACTTTTCGCACTCTTACAATTTAACTTATTCATCCTTCTAAAAGGCCTTCTAATTTTTACACTTTGTTCTTTTCTCTAAAATCATAAATTAAATTTTCATACTTTTACTCTTCTTTTTTCTCAACTACTTTTCGCACTCTTACAATTTAACTTATTCATCCTACTAAAAGGCCTTCTAATTTTTACACTTTGTTCTTTTCTCTAAAATCATAAATTAAATTTTCATACTTTTACTCTTCTTTTTTCTCAACTACTTTTCGCACTCTTACAATTTAACTTATTCATCCTTCTAAAAGGCCTTCTAATTTTTACACTTTGTTCTTTTCTCAAAAATAATAAATTAAATTTTCATACTTTTACTCTTCTTTTTTCTCAACTACTTTTCGCACTCTTATAATTTAACTTATTCATCCTACTAAAAGGCCTTCTAATTTTTACACTTTGTTCTTTTCTCAAAAATAATAAATTAAATTTTCATACTTTTACTCTTCTTTTTTCTCAACTACTTTTCGCACTCTTACAATTTAACTTATTCATCCTTCTAAAAGGCCTTCTAATTTTTACACTTTGTTCTTTTCTCTAAAATCATAAATTAAATTTTCATACTTTTACTCTTCTTTTTTCTCAACTACTTTTCGCACTCTTACAATTTAACTTATTCATCCTTCTAAAAGGCCTTCTAATTTTTACACTTTGTTCTTTTCTCTAAAATCATAAATTAAATTTTCATACTTTTACTCTTCTTTTTTCTCAACTACTTTTCGCACTCTTACAATTTAACTTATTCATCCTTCTAAAAGGCCTTATAATTTTTACACTTTGTTCTTTTCTCTAAAATCATAAATTAAATTTTCATACTTTTACTCTTCTTTTTTCTCAACTACTTTTCGCACTCTTACAATTTAACTTATTCATCCTTCTAAAAGGCCTTCTAATTTTTACACTTTGTTCTTTTCTCTAAAATCATAAATTAAATTTTCATACTTTTACTCTTCTTTTTTCTCAACTACTTTTCGCACTCTTACAATTTAACTTATTCATCCTTCTAAAAGGCCTTCTAATTTTTACACTTTGTTCTTTTCTCAAAAATAATAAATTAAATTTTCATACTTTTACTCTTCTTTTTTCTCAACTACTTTTCGCACTCTTACAATTTAACTTATTCATCCTTCTAAAAGGCCTTCTAATTTTTACACTTTGTTCTTTTCTCAAAAATAATAAATTAAATTTTCATACTTTTACTCTTCTTTTTTCTCAACTACTTTTCGCACTCTTATAATTTAACTTATTCATCCTACTAAAAGGCCTTCTAATTTTTACACTTTGTTCTTTTCTCTAAAATCATAAATTAAATTTTCATACTTTTACTCTTCTTTTTTCTCAACTACTTTTCGCACTCTTACAATTTAACTTATTCATCCTTCTAAAAGGCCTTCTAATTTTTACACTTTGTTCTTTTCTCTAAAATAATAAATTAAATTTTCATACTTTTACTCTTCTTTTTTCTCAACTACTTTTCGCACTCTTACAATTTAACTTATTCATCCTTCTAAAAGGCCTTCTAATTTTTACACTTTGTTCTTTTCTCAAAAATAATAAATTAAATTTTCATACTTTTACTCTTCTTTTTTCTCAACTACTTTTCGCACTCTTACAATTTAACTTATTCATCCTTCTAAAAGGCCTTCTAATTTTTACACTTTGTTCTTTTCTCAAAAATAATAAATTAAATTTTCATACTTTTACTCTTCTTTTTTCTCAACTACTTTTCGCACTCTTACAATTTAACTTATTCATCCTTCTAAAAGGCCTTCTAATTTTTACACTTTGTTCTTTTCTCAAAAATAATAAATTAAATTTTCATACTTTTACTCTTCTTTTTTCTCAACTACTTTTCGCACTCTTACAATTTAACTTATTCATCCTTCTAAAAGGCCTTCTAATTTTTACACTTTGTTCTTTTCTCAAAAATAATAAATTAAATTTTCATACTTTTACTCTTCTTTTTTCTCAACTACTTTTCGCACTCTTACAATTTAACTTATTCATCCTTCTAAAAGGCCTTCTAATTTTTACACTTTGTTCTTTTCTCTAAAATCATAAATTAAATTTTCATACTTTTACTCTTCTTTTTTCTCAACTACTTTTCGCACTCTTACAATTTAACTTATTCATCCTTCTAAAAGGCCTTCTAATTTTTACACTTTGTTCTTTTCTCTAAAATCATAAATTAAATTTTCATACTTTTACTCTTCTTTTTTCTCAACTACTTTTCGCACTCTTACAATTTAACTTATTCATCCTACTAAAAGGCCTTCTAATTTTTACACTTTGTTCTTTTCTCTAAAATCATAAATTAAATTTTCATACTTTTACTCTTCTTTTTTCTCAACTACTTTTCGCACTCTTACAATTTAACTTATTCATCCTTCTAAAAGGCCTTCTAATTTTTACACTTTGTTCTTTTCTCAAAAATAATAAATTAAATTTTCATACTTTTACTCTTCTTTTTTCTCAACTACTTTTCGCACTCTTACAATTTAACTTATTCATCCTTCTAAAAGGCCTTCTAATTTTTACACTTTGTTCTTTTCTCAAAAATAATAAATTAAATTTTCATACTTTTACTCTTCTTTTTTCTCAACTACTTTTCGCACTCTTATAATTTAACTTATTCATCCTTCTAAAAGGCCTTCTAATTTTTACACTTTGTTCTTTTCTCTAAAATAATAAATTAAATTTTCATACTTTTACTCTTCTTTTTTCTCAACTACTTTTCGCACTCTTACAATTTAACTTATTCATCCTTCTAAAAGGCCTTCTAATTTTTACACTTTGTTCTTTTCTCTAAAATAATAAATTAAATTTTCATACTTTTACTCTTCTTTTTTCTCAACTACTTTTCGCACTCTTACAATTTAACTTATTCATCCTTCTAAAAGGCCTTCTAATTTTTACACTTTGTTCTTTTCTCAAAAATAATAAATTAAATTTTCATACTTTTACTCTTCTTTTTTCTCAACTACTTTTCGCACTCTTACAATTTAACTTATTCATCCTTCTAAAAGGCCTTCTAATTTTTACACTTTGTTCTTTTCTCTAAAATAATAAATTAAATTTTCATACTTTTACTCTTCTTTTTTCTCAACTACTTTTCGCACTCTTACAATTTAACTTATTCATCCTTCTAAAAGGCCTTCTAATTTTTACACTTTGTTCTTTTCTCAAAAATAATAAATTAAATTTTCATACTTTTACTCTTCTTTTTTCTCAACTACTTTTCGCACTCTTACAATTTAACTTATTCATCCTTCTAAAAGGCCTTCTAATTTTTACACTTTGTTCTTTTCTCAAAAATAATAAATTAAATTTTCATACTTTTACTCTTCTTTTTTCTCAACTACTTTTCGCACTCTTACAATTTAACTTATTCATCCTTCTAAAAGGCCTTCTAATTTTTACACTTTGTTCTTTTCTCTAAAATCATAAATTAAATTTTCATACTTTTACTCTTCTTTTTTCTCAACTACTTTTCGCACTCTTATAATTTAACTTATTCATCCTTCTAAAAGGCCTTATAATTTTTACACTTTGTTCTTTTCTCAAAAATAATAAATTAAATTTTCATACTTTTACTCTTCTTTTTTCTCAACTACTTTTCGCACTCTTACAATTTAACTTATTCATCCTTCTAAAAGGCCTTCTAATTTTTACACTTTGTTCTTTTCTCTAAAATAATAAATTAAATTTTCATACTTTTACTCTTCTTTTTTCTCAACTACTTTTCGCACTCTTACAATTTAACTTATTCATCCTTCTAAAAGGCCTTCTAATTTTTACACTTTGTTCTTTTCTCTAAAATAATAAATTAAATTTTCATACTTTTACTCTTCTTTTTTCTCAACTACTTTTCGCACTCTTACAATTTAACTTATTCATCCTTCTAAAAGGCCTTCTAATTTTTACACTTTGTTCTTTTCTCTAAAATAATAAATTAAATTTTCATACTTTTAC
>CAMPDV010003503.1:0-30020 GCA_946699065.1 Loxodes magnus | reverse complement strand
AGATCACTCTACAAAAATTGTTGATATCATTTTACATCTCAATTTAAGAAATTTTAACAGAGGAAAAAACTAAGTTCAAAGTTTAAATTTTATAGTTTCAAAAGATTTATTTTAAGCATCTAAGATTAAATAAGAGGTTATTCTTTCTAATACAATTAAAATTAAATTAAAGATATAGTGTCAAGAAAGTTTTGAAGCCTCTGCACTGTACCACCACTTATTCCATCGAAATTATTAGAAGTAGTCAAACTTTTTCCTTAAAATAAACTTATTTCTAACTTACTTCAAACCTAATAACTTCTAGCTTTAGAATTTATCGCATATATATTAGTGCTAGCTTCGAGAATGGTTAATTGTCTAATTATGTAGCTTCATTTATTATATTGAGATAGCTTTTTAGTTATTTCCTATTCTTTTAGATTGCTTTTGTTTATTTAGTGGATTGATTCATTAGAAAATTATCTAGTGTGCTTAACACGGTAAATAAAAGGATCTAAAGTATATTTATTCAGGTTTTTTTGCGAAATTCTCTCATGCGTCTGTCCTGAAATGTCTAAAGAAGCTAGGATAGATATAATCCATTAGTATATATTGGGATATTAAATCTAATTAATCTGGAGATCTCGAAAAAATAAAAGTGAAAAAGTCTTCAATACTATCCCTTTTTCTTTTCGAATCATAACCAACATTATTCCAATTTTCTTAGCTCAGAAGATATTTTGAAGTAAGTTTCTGTTCACATAAGTACTAAAAGTATAGATATCATGAGAGAAGTTAATGTCATCATCTGATGTGATTATAGCAGTGAAATTCATATACTTTGCTAGAGTTATCATTCAATGATAACTTCGACTGCAATAATACTGTTTTATCATTGTATCGTTTTAATATTCTATAAAAGGTTAAGGAATAAGTTCTCAAGAGTATCTTATATGGAGTATATTCAGCTTACTGTAATAACTGTGAACTATTTTGGTAACTTAAGAGAAATTCCCTTCTTGTGAAATAGCAATCAAAGTCTCGTTTATTTTTTCAGCTTGACATAAAGTATCAAGAGTTTTATTCAAATAATCAGGTCTTTTATAAGCCTGAATCATATTGGAATTAAAATTTCCGGAAGTTTTTTCCTTTAATATTTGTTAAAATAATTTATTGCTCGTTAATATTCCTTGTCAAAAAGATGCGCACCTGCCCAGAATGGTCTATCTTTCTAATTGTAAGCATCGTTAAAAAATCCCATCTTCTTCTTTAGGTTTAACTAGAAAAATATTATTTGCTAATCTCCAAGCGAATCTTGCAATTTCAAATTATTCCTTTTTCTTTTTAAATCCATAAGCTTTATAATATCCAAAATGAGTAGTGTTTATTTCAATTTCTAATTTTGCTTTCAAAATTAGTTGTATAGAAATTCAATAATAAAAGATTATTTTCCTTCAACATATTCAATACTTGAGAAAATTCTTCCAATGAATCAGTTAAAAAAGTTATCTATATTACAAAAAAAATTAAGAAACTTTCTCTTGACTTCCTTCATAATATATTTGCTTTGCTTGAAGTAAACTTTCAACTCTTAGTGGTCTTGATGCTACATAATCCTGTAGTAATAATTTTACTCTAAGCTGAAATATAAATTTCCGTTTGTGACATCTTGCACATTGATTCTTAGTAACTTCCAAAAGCAGTGGACACTATATTTATATTAATCCTAAGGCTATTCTTTAACTGATATTTAGTCTTGATTTCTTTAAGTTATTTCTTAATATTACTCTCGCTTTTTACAGGTATTTTTGATTAAATTTAGCTTTAACCTTTTGATTTAGGAAGCTTTGCTAATATTATTTAAATTGTATACTGCTTTCTTAGAATGAAGAAAAATTCTAAAAATTTACAAATCATTTAAAGAAACTAACGTATAAATACTCTATTTCAAACTATCGAATATTTAATGAATAGAGCTTATTTAATCAACTACTATTATTATTTTCAGGTACTTAAATCGACAACATCGATTTAAAATAATCTTTAGATTCTTTATTCATTTAAACTTCATATGTAGTATGCTAATAGTATGAAAATATAAATAACTTTTCTTTCTTTCTACTTGTAAATATTTAAGATTCTTCATTCCAAGTTAGGTATTAAAGCTTGGAAGTGAAGTTTTTCTGTAACAGATAGTTCTCGTTCGCGTTTTATATAGCATTCTAAGTATTTTTTATACTTTTTAATTTGTTGTAGTTACTCAAAGTTTCTATAAACGACAATATTTAAGCATTTGATATTTCTTTTCTTAGAATATCTTTTCAAAATTTTTAATTTTAGAAAGATGTAGATGAATCTATTTTATTTCTAGTTAAAAAACAAAAATGCTTATATATTTTGCTATTGAAATATATAAAGCATGCTCTGCTTTATAGCTTAATAAATGTTTTTCTATTTAAAAAGGTAATTTTAATCCTTTTTTCTGATATAGAATCTGGTTAGAAGTTTTTCTGTGGAATAAGGTTCTCAAGAATCTCTGGTATAATCCTTTGATTATAGCATACTAGGTTTTTTATTAAAAGTTGGTTTTACTAATAGTTGTAATATCTTAAATAGGTTCTAAACATACTTATATGATAATGCCATAATATTGGCTTTAGAAATGATACTTAATTTAGTTTTATTTTATTAATACTTTAAATGATTATTCCTTGCAATTAATATTTAGATAAATTAACTCCAAACTCCTACACTTTTAAAGTTATATCCCTTAATATTTAGGAATCAGATAAGAGTATTAATAATGTTTTCCTTTAAGCTATAGCATTATAATTTAATATCCAGATGAAGTTGTTTTTAAGTGGAGGAGAAAGTAAATATAAAACTAATTTAAAGCGAAGAAAATAAAAGTTTATAAGCTATTAAATGATTTAGATGAATATAAAGCTATAACTAATGCTATTTATACTTAGAATTAAATGTTTATAAGTATATTTAGCTTATTTAATCAATAAACCCAAGCAAATTTATATTGTTATAAACTGCTAATCAAAGGAATAAAATGCCTTTTAGAGATCTTAATCTGAATATTTGAGAGATGTATAATTTAATGGTTAATTATAAAAGGGAAACTTTAAGAATTTAGTAATAATAATAAAATAAATAAAGGATATAAATAGTGCAGGTTGAACTATAATAACTATATAACTACTTTATAATGCTTAAGTTATATAAAGCTTATAATATAAACAACCTAGAAAGTCTAAAATTATTTATTTTATAATCTTTTCCTTATATAAAATGCTTAGATGCTAAAATTGTAAGCAACACTTTAATAAAGCTAATTACCTACCTAAAGTTCTTTAATGTGGTCATACCCTTTGTCTTATATGCTGCTAACTATTTTAGAGATCTTAAGGAGTTTTATGTCCTATTGATTAAAAAATAGATCCTTAGCATTACTCCCTTCTAAGAGAAAATCTGATTATTAGTAGTTATTTAGATGTAATGCAAGAATAGCAAAACAGTGAAGCAAAGCAAGTAAGAGACTAATTACTTAAGTATAAGTAATAACTGCATTTCTATAGT
Organism: Loxodes magnus; assembly: GCA_946699065.1. Lineage (NCBI taxonomy): Eukaryota > Ciliophora > Karyorelictea > Loxodida > Loxodidae > Loxodes > Loxodes magnus. Next base: position 26,453 of record CAMPDV010003503.1, on the reverse strand, counting down.
AGCTAAACTCATTTAATGCTAGAATAATTACATACTTTAAGACTAACATTTCCTTATCTTTTCCAAGAATAATCAAACTATATCCTATCTAATATTTAAGCCAAGAAAGAGGAAGCTATTGCAAAAGCTTATAGTCTAGTAGTCCAAAGAATGAACCAATTTAGTAATCCTAATCTCATCTAGTTATAAAATAGTGATTGCTAGACTAAATAACTAAGATAACTACTTGAAGTTCTATAAAATAAGAAAAAATTGCTAAAATAAAGCTATCAAATTGAATAGCTAGCTATAAGAAAGCAATTTTAAGATTAGTCCCTATTATTAGTGCTACTAAGAGAAAGCTATTCCATTAATTTTTATGTATATGGCTAAGATATTTAAATCAGACATAAAGAAAAGAGACAAGAAGAAAAACTTTTCTAATAACCAGTACAAGAAAAAATAATAATATAGCAAAAAACTAACTAGCCACAAATAGGAACATTTGAGGATTTTATAAATGAAAAAGCTATTTTTGGAGACAGTGAAGCGATAAAGTGATTAGATACATATGACTAAGTAAAAAAAATCTATTAATAGGAATAAAATGAAGAAAACTATTAACTGCTTATTTCAATTGAATAGTTATTTAGTAGTCCTTATAACTCAGAAGAAGCTAAACAAAACGAAATTAGTTTTCATTAAAAGCAAGAAGAAGTTAGCCATAAAACTTCTTTATCAATTGTAAGAGTTAAATAGCCATATGGAGTCAGTAAATGAAATGTTAAGAAGTATAATTATTTATCTTTCCAAACAAACAAGAGTTGCATATTTTGTGGAATAGGAATAAGAAGTTCAGCTATAAATGGAAGAAATGTACTTTTAAAAAATATTTATTTTCAATAGTCAAGTTAAGCTATAAATTTAGAATCATAAGAATTTTAATAAATTAGTACCTTTTATGAAGATATTGAATACAAAGAGCCTGAATATGTATAAATAATTTAAATCTTTTAAAAAAACTGGGAAATTGTAGAAAATTAAGATTATACAATTCAAGTAGAATTGGAAAATGGAGTGATGTGGCAACATCTATCTTAATTTTTATTATATAATATTGAATAATAAGGATTCAAAGTTAAAATAATTTAGACTCAAAATATACCAAAAAGCTTAGATCATGGATCTTGGTACAACGAAGGACCATTGGTGACATTATTATTCAAGAATATTATAAATTAACAGCAAACTTAAATCAATAATTTTTATCTTATCCAGTCAATTATATAAAATTAAATAATTAAGTTTTTATGTGTATGAAGCAAATTAAAAATAATAAGGTCTCTTTCTTCCTTTAGAGCATTTAAAATAAAATAAATTTTTAATAGATTCAGATTTATAGCTTGTAAACTTTATTACCTTCATAACCTTTATAACTTATTTTAAATTTAAATCTTTATTTACAGTCTAAGTATTATTCTGACTGATATTTTTAGATTTAATTATCGATGCTTAATACTTAAAATTAAAATTCTTAGTAGTTTAATTTTATAGTTATACTGAAAATAGATAATATTTAGATAAGATTAATTAAAGCTTATCCTACTAAATACTTCAAACATAATGATTGTTGATTTTATTAATTCCATTAAATTTATTTATAACTATATTTCTTTTTTATCTCCAGTATTATCAAAAAGCCACTCCCTTTTAGATTATTGTAGCATCCTTCATCATTTATTATTCATTTTAGATATTAATTTCTTAATTGCTATTCAATTGTCAATCACTAATTCCTTTAATTACATTAAAAGCTATCCTGCTTTTAAATTATTCAATTAAAGAGAAATTTCCTTTATATCTTTATTTGATTAAAGCTTTTAAGTGAATAAATAATAAATTTTAGAACTTGTTAATTAAGGAATAACTAGAAATAGATAAACTAGACTCTAAAGATCTTAAGCTGTTTATTAGGTATATACAGTTTTCCTTATAGATTTATAATTTATATTCTAGTATTAATAGATAAATAACCTACTTTATTCTTTTTCATGCTTATTTAGGGCTTAAACACTAACAAGAAAATAGAAATTTCTTTAGCTTTTCTCTTAATTGGATTTATAGGTAATTAAGGGTTAAAGTATTAAATATAAGGTTTTAATTTTAACTGATATGAAGCTAAGATAGGTAATTATATTATTAAATAGCTTCTATACTTTATCTAAAGGTCTTTCTATATACTGTAAGTTGATATTCATTATATGATGCTATTTGCTTCTGCTAGTGAAAGACTATAAGTAAATAATTACAACTAATTGCTAAGCTTATTTGGTAGTTATATGTAGTTCGCTTATTCAAACCTTCCTGGAATCTTATATTTGGCTTTTATAGTTTTGCTTAAGATGTACTAGCAAAAAATGATAAAGTAAACTTATAATAATAGTAAGCAAACTAAAGACTTTATTGGCTCTCCTTCTTTATTCTTTCAAGTCATTATTTAAACTAAATTTATTCCAAATTAAAAAATTTGTAAAGAGAAAGCAAAGCTTATTATATCTGTCTCTGATGGACTATTAACCAAATAGCAAAAGATTAGTAGATGATGTTTCTTAAACTTTAAAGTTTGATAACTTTTAAACCTTAAATTTGACATAGTTAAATAGTATATTTTTGAGTTTAGTATAATTATTCTTAAGATAGTAATTCTCTAAATATTATTTTCGAAGTGCGAATATTTTTACTATCATTGGATGCTAACTTTAAGATTTCTTTTTATAGCTTTATTTTTTATTTTAGGCAGCATTTTATAAAATAAAGTGTTATTAATAAATTAATTCAACTTTAGCTTTATTATATTTAGCTTTTTTAGTTTTAGCAATCCTTATATTTTCCTATATCATTATTTTTATGCTTAAATGTATTTTTTTCTTGTCGTTTGAAACTAGCACCAAGATTGATTTTAATATTTGGAGACTTTAGAAAATGAAAATTTTAATACTTCATATCCTTAGAAAAATAATCTGGTAAAATACTTAAAGCTTGTATATATTAAAGTAGAGGTTGATATGACATTAGTATATAAGACTTTAATAAAACTATGGAATTTCTTTACTCTTTAAAGTTATTAAATTTAAAGTGATAAAGTAGTTTACATACTAATACTTAATTTAACTATTATGCTCTCTTATTATATAGCTACTAAATTAGCTATTTTATATATATAATGCTAGAATTATTAATATATATAATAAGCAGAAGTAAGAGAAGCTCACATAATTATTTAAAAAATTAAAAATAGAGCCCGAATATTAAAATTTTGTACAAAAAGAAATGATTAAACAAATAGATCTCAAGCCTGATCCCTTATTTTTGTCGAAATCCAAAAGAAAGTTAATAAATAATTTAAACCTTAAACATCTCTAAAAGATACTATATACAATAACTTTTAAATGAAAATTTGCAGCTAAAAGAAAAAAATAATTAATAGATAAAGGTACTGCAAGAAATAAAACTTATAAAACCATTTTAATCTTTAATTTAAAATTTATATTACACTGATGGCAAACAAATATAAAATCAAGCAATTTTAGACTTTAAATTAAATAAGCAGTGATAAATGTAAATGAAATACTTGAAAATCTTAGACTTTGAGATAAACCAAAGTGGAAAACTTTAATACAAGAAATGATAATTATCTAGTACGAGTATTTATCAGCACAATCAAAGGAAATAATTGAGAATTTATAAATATAATCTTAAATTTGTTAATCTATTGATGTGTTAAACCACATAATCAAATTATTAAATGTATATCTCACAAACTAAAAGAAGAATCATCCGCATAATTTAAGAAGCTTAAATTAAAATAAAAGTATTATAAATAAAAACAAATTTAAGAACAAAGAATCAAATATTAATGCAATTTATCCAGATATAAATTACTTAAAGTTAATTAGTTTTTAAGTTAGATTTAGCTTTAATATAATTTAAGATAAATTGTCATTAATCACCCATAATGTGATAATATCACTATCAACTGGTTTAAAAGCTATAACTGAAAATAAAAATTGCGACAATATTTTAAATATCAAAAAACAAATTGAAATTAGAGAGGAAAATATGATATGCTTACAGTTGCTTAAAGAAGAAATATTTTATTTACATTGGCAAACTTAGAAAATAAAAAAAATAATAAAAAAATTAAATTTTATTATAGAGGATATAATTAAATATATCTAGAATAATAAAAAAGGGGATTATTTATTTATAAAATTAAATAAAAAATTTTGGTTATAATGTAAAAAAAATTTAGGAATATATGTGTGCATTATAGCTATCCTCATTTAAACTATTAAAAACAATCAAACTCCTTTTCCATAATAATTTTATTTAAAATCTTATTTAAAATTAAATAAATACAACTTTATCAATTATTGTATATATGCTTTTGCTAATTTTATCAATAGTTAATTTCTTAGTTATATAGCTTTATTAATTTTAAGGAGATTACTTTTGTAGCTTTTCCAGTTTTATATGATCTTCTTGTTAATTAAATGGATTGGCTAATTAAAAGATGCCAATGTTCTTAGTTCCAAATATAAGGAAATAAAATAAAATAATTTTAATATTTTCAAAATTTTATTTTAGTTTAGTCTTCAAACATCTAAATTATCTAGGATATATGATATTCCTTAATGAATTGGAGTATTGAAACCACTTGATTAGGATTACCTGAAAATAAAATTTTAAATCTATAAAATTTTCTAATTTTTATTTCTTAATTATTAGCAAGATTTGTTCACATTTCTTGGCCCTAGAGATGTTTTGAAACAAATTGTTTAATACATTTAGACTAAAAATGTAGAAATTATGAGAAAAGTTAATATCTTCATCCGTTGTAATTATAGAAGTAAAAACCATATATTTTACAAGAGTTATCATCCTATGATAACTTCAGTTGCAATAATACTCTTTAATCATTGTATCATTTTAAAGATTAAATAATATGCCCTCATGCATATCCTATATGAAGAATACTCTTCTTAATGTAATAGTCCTGAGTTACTTTTGTAATTTAAGAGAAATTTAATCTTGTTAAATAGCAAACAATGTTTTATTTATTTATTTATTCAGCTTGATATGAAATATCAAGAGTTTTATTCTATTAATTTGGTATTTTTTAACCTAATCATATGCTAACTAGTCCAGTAGTGTCTATCTTTGTGATTGTAAGCAATCCTAAAAATAAGCTATTAATTTGATTAGGTTGATATTATTAGATATTTCAAAGCAAAACTTGCAGTTTTAATAATTTTTGTTGGTTCATTAATAAATATAAAGGGACTTTATTTTAAGAAAATAAAGAATTTGATTAATGATTAAGTTAAATTTATAATTTCTCAGTTAATTGAAGCAAATTAATGCTAAATAGAGCTAATAAATCATAAATAGAATTGTACCAATGCTGAAGTTAATAATTTTAATTAATTATTTAGTTATAATAATTAAAAATAACTAAAGGAAATTTAATAACTAAGTTAACTCTTTTTTACTATTACAAGCTACATTTTCTTTTCATACGCATAATTAATAAAAACTTTAAGTGACTATAAACATTAAATCTTTTCATTTTTACCTTTAAATTAAAAAATTATATCAAGCGATCTAAATATATCTAATTAGCATGAAATAAATGTTTTTAAATAGAGCTTAGTCATTTAATTAGAATAGATATAGCCTATTTTTTATTAAAATCTTAAATTTAAAATTTAATAGTTAAAAATGAAAAGCTATAGTGTTAAGTAAAGTCCTTTATTTCATATTCCTAAGATATGCTATTTTCCTGCCTAACTTCTGCTTACTATAAGAATAACTTACATTATTTACTATCTAATTTAAATTTAGTAACTCAATGATTTATGCTTTAGTTTTTAGAATTTTCATTCATTTTTTGCTAAGAGTAATCTATTGTAAAGCTGTTTTCTTAGCTTTCTTCTAAAGCAAAAGTAGTGACTTAGTTCTTAATGCTCATAAGAGTTTATTTGTCTTGTAATGAGGCTAATCACTTTTAATCCTAAGAAGAGTTTGTTCTCATTAAAGCTGAATTACTAGAGTTCTAAAGGAATATTTGCCTATATATTTATATTCTTTTATTTTATGTATCTATATGCTTATTTAGTATTCCTACATCTACTCTTAGTCTAAATCCAAACCTAAATAAATTTACTAAATCTGGCTTTATTTATTTGAGGTATGAAGGGTATTTTCCCATAACTATTATACCTATTATAAAGATTAATCCAATACCTGATATAAGTATTATCTATAAAACTATTTTCCCTGAATTAGAGGTTTAGAATGATAAAGCCACTATTGCAGTTATGAAGGAAGTAAGTAGAAGAAGAATAAATTATATTCAGTTAAATTTTAAGTAAGTTAAAGCCTTCTTTATAAGCACTAGAATAGCAAAAACTAGAAATATTAGAGAGTAAATAATACCATGAAGGAAAGGATGAAATTCTTTTAAAGCCTGGCTCAAAATTACTATTATAATCTAAATAGTGCTCTTAATTACAATGTATCAGGGTTGCTATTTTATATGAATAGTATCTCCTTATAATTCTTATCAGTGAGGTCTTACTAAAACTACTAAAGGAATGTAGAATAATAAAGCTAAGGTTGATAAGACTATGGCTATAAAGTGCATTTATGTAAAGCATTATTTAGAGCAGTTCATATCTAAAAAACTTTCAGAGATTTCTATTTCTTCATTTAAATTGCTATCTCTACCATAGCTGCATTTGTATATCTCTGTTAGTATAAAAATAACTGGCATAAAAGTTATTTCTGTCAAAATAGGACTAAAAAGATAAGAGAACTTTCCCAAATTTCTTAGCATACAATTGCTTTTATATTTTACCTCGAATTAGAATAAAAAAGCCAAATATAGAAAAACAATAGAAAAGGCCAAGGTTGAGCTAAAGAGAACACTAGTTCAAAAGAAATAATTGCTCATCTTTATAACTAAAAAGTCAAGTGATAAAATTTTCGAAAAAGTAGCTTGAAAAAATAAATTACTTAGATCTGGTCCTAACATTACGTATTATATAAATTGAGTCAGCAAATATATTATAAATATTTCGTCTTCGCTACTCATCAATACTTTATTCTTCAGTACATCTTGCTTATGAGATCTTCAAACTTTAAAGCCCCAAATTGTTGCAGAAAGAGTAACTAAAGATATAAATACTAACTCTGAAATACTTATATTATAACCTAAATTGAATTTTTTCACCCTTCGAACTGAAAAGTCACAATTACTGTCGTATAATTCGAAAGAATCTTAAGGAGTATCTGTGGTGTTGTCATTTCAAGTCGGTTCGTTTAGCTTATTTCATACAATTGCACATGTTTAACAATATTCAAGATAAGGAACCAAACGTAAATTTCACTGTCAGTCATAAACATTATTGATGAAGAAAAAGTTTAGATTATCTCTAAAATTGGATTGCTTTTTGAATTTTACTGATCCACTACATCCCGTGAATTATGGATTTCTTATATTATATATCAAATTCTTTGAATTTAAAAAGCTTTAACCTTGCTCTAGGCAAATTTTAAGTCCTCTAGCAATTATCAACGATTACTCAATATAATAGCAAGGTGAAGGAGGTAAAAAATGTATACAATCTTTTTGAACTTATATTAGTAATTATCCATTCTCTCCTACATATTCTTAAGGGGAAATAGTCATCGCTCCATGAAGTAACTTTTTTGAATAAATCAATTCCTCATCAACATTTCCATATTCAAAGGTGTTAGCAGTGTACATAATTACTAAGTTAGTATCTCCTTTTTGTCAGCCAAGTTTCATAATTTCTCGTTTCGTATTATAAATAAAGTTTAAAGCAGGTAAGGAAAATATAATTCTAATTTCCTTCTAAATTATCTGACGAGCTATATCATCATAAAGCTACTAATTTTTTCTTTGATCTAATTCTAAGAGTGTAGTTTCATTGGAGTTTAAAATAGCCTTGTCGTTACTAATCAGTCATTATTTTATCTTATCATGAATTTTTTTACAAGAAGGTTCGTATTTCTCAAAAATTATACCAAATTTATCTCATTTGTTTCTGATTAAAAATTAAATATACATGTCTTGAAAAAATTCCCATGAAATATAGTTATATATAACATTTTCATATTAATGAATATCTGATAGTTCATCTTCTCTACTCGCTATAATATATGGAATATTTATATTCATCTATTTTAAAACAAAATAAGTATAATATCAACTTTAAATTAGTATGCTACCTTAATGAGCTATTCCTATTTCATAATAGTTTTCCAGTAAAACTTACAAAGTATAGTTTAAACTAAACTTCATTCCCCCGTATGAAATTGGGTTTGCTTTAAAATAATATTGACTTAACTATCTTAATTCTAAGTTGACGTAATCAACAATACAAGGAATATGTTATGGAGGAGATATTAAAATGAAACTAGATTATGAGCCATCTGGTTCTTAATCGTTAGTTGAGTAAGACATTTCTATTGGAAATTAATTAGGAGGTGGTGTTGTGCTTGGTCCAGGGTAAATAATATCTTATATTTTGATCACTTAGTCATCTTTTATTTCTAGAACTTCAATTAGTCTCCTATTTTGAAGATTGAAAACTGAAAACTCTGTCCGCATAAAATTGTTACTATCGAATATTTCCCCTTTAAGCTTATTAAATGCTTCTATAAAAGATTAATCATTTTCTTTCGTTTAAAGTTAAACTACTTTTTCTATAAAAGTTAAAACACGCTGTACATAGTACATTGACAGTTCGAAGTAATTACTAGGGATATAAAATTTTGGAGTTAAAGCTATAATTCCATTATCTAAAATACTAATGCGAGGCTTATAACTTTATTATATAATTTAAGTTATTTATGGATTTATGATATATGAAGCTTCAAGGCCTGCTATAAAGGCTTGTCTGGCTTTTGTTTTTTCATAATCAGCAGCGACCGTATAAATATATGCTTACCAGCAAACTTCCAACTAAATTAGGACTGCTGAAGAACCATAAATTCTATATACTTAAATAATTTCTTTCAGTATTCTGTCTTTCATATAATCATTATTGCATATTGATTAATTCAGACCATAGTTTGAATGCAAAGGAATATTTAAAGAGTTGCTTATTTTTATTTTGCTTTGATCAATAAATTCAGGTGGCTTATAAAATGTATTCTCTTCTTAGCTAATATAAGATATCCTAGTAAAGTTTAGGCTTGCAAATAATCCTTACAGCGCTTTTCCTTCTTGCTTATAGCTAGGCATAATTCAATACACTCTCTAGCTTTTAAAATTATTATTATCTCTATAGGCTACAAACTAAGGGATATTAGTCTTTGAAAGGCTTAGTTTAGAGGTGTAGAAGACGTTGAATGTTAAGTCCAGAATGAATTATATTTTATTATCATTTATTTATCTTTCAATGGTCTAGGTTAAAAAATTAGAGTTTTCCAGGTATATATGAATAGGATTGAAAGAATAATTACCAAACAAACTTTGAGACACCTACATTTAAATGAAATCAGATAAGTTAGGTAATGTATGAGGAGAACTAACAATTAAAAATTGCAATGAACTTGTTTGAGTTGCACTTAGGATTAAGAATATCCAAATAGGCATTTTTAACAATTATCTTATTTTTAATAATTTAGACTTAAATTAACTTTGCTTTTAGTTATTTAGATTAAATTAATAAGCCATACGTAATTAGTTGCTTTGTCAGCTTACTTCCTAGATATTTTATTTAATTAATAACGTAATTTTTAGCATTGGCTATGTAGTTTAAAATTAGATTCTTTTCACTTTATTTCTAGTTAGGTAATTTTAATGAGTTAGCTCTTTTAACATAATTGTTTTATTTAAGAGAAATAAATTCCTTATATGTTTTACTATTTTTTAGTATAAAAGCTTTATAACATTGGCTTTAGAGTATATTTCTAAGGTTATTTGTATAATAATAAGGTAAAGCATTACTAAAATAAGATTAATAGCAATAAATTTTAATTGTACTATTTATAATTAGCCTATTTGCAACATTTATTTATAAATCATTTTAACTCTCTTTCTTTTAATTATTCTAGTCAAGTATTCAATTAAGAGGCTAGTTATTTAAAGATTGTAATTATAACTAGTTTTTGAAGGAAACCAAAAAAGATTTTTATTGTATTTTGGTGTTTATACTTGTTTAAAGGTAGATAAAGCAGAAGCGTATAGTAAAATTTGAGATTAACTAGGTACTAAAAATAAAAATAGATAAGTTTAATTTTAAATTAAATAATTATATTTTCTATAAAGAATTTCTTCTAAATTATATCTAAAACTTATTTTAACTCTTAGATTAATATGCTTAGATTATATCTTTAGCATCTAATTTTAAGAATCTAATTTTATAATATTAGATTATATTATTAATAGCTATTTAATTAGTTAGAGAGGAATTAAGATTTATAATGTACATGATGTCAGTTTATTAGCAATTTTGTTAATTATTAATGATATTTAGTTTCTAGAAATTTCTTAGTTATTATAAATTAAATTATTAACTAAATAAAAGGGATTTAGAAACTTAAAGCTTATAATTATAACTAATATCATTTTATTTTTTATTAAATGTATAAAAGCATCTCTATATGCTTTTAGCTTTATTAAGTTTTAGCAAAATATTATAAAAATAGCATTAATATAGCTAAGATATATGACTCTTATAGATATAATTAGAGATTACGATATAAACCATTATTGCTATATAAATTGTTAAATCAGTTTATTCTAGTTGGTAATTAAAGACTGTGAGTAAATTGGATTTTTATAACAAAATTAAAGCTTATAAGTTAATTTTTATTAAATTTGCATGTATTACATTGAAATAGTAAAATGAAAGCTTAGCTAGAATGGTAGAATTTATTATAAAGTTTTAATAAGCATCTAAAGTTTAAGTTTTGAGGATTTCATTTTTCATTTTGAAACTACATATGATCTAAAGGTAAAAATAAATTCTATTGTTAATATGTCTAATTATTAATATTTCTAAATTAAATTGCTTAAGTCTAATTTAAGCATTTTACATCTACTATGCCTTAAACCTTTAATTTTCTAAAACATAATCATCCTTGTAACTAGTAATGAACGTAAATTTTGATAAGATGCTTTGCATGGAATCTTTCTCTTTGATAATTTTAAATAACCTTATTTTAAAGAATTAAAAATAGCCTTAGTATATTAAAATTTAAGTTAATAAGTCTCTATATCACATTAAATATAAGCATAATCAACTATCAAAAATGCTTTTTAGTATTTAGTAATTTAGTAGATCTTGCTTCTCTTGTTGTTTTTAGTCTTTAATTTAGCAAAAAATATTAATTTTAACTAAAATATTGCTTTATTAGTTATAATCTTAACTTTTATTTAATATAATTTTCTAAAGCTTCCTACACTTACTTGAAGTATCATTTTAATTTCTTCTTTGTAAGTTAAATAAAGTAGTTTCTTATTCCTCTGCTAGCAAATGTTGATTTTATTTTATTAAATTTAGCAAAAGTATTCAAACATTTATCTTAGTCTCTTCTATTTTTAATGCAAATTATTTAAGATTGTAAATATTATAATTAATTCAGATAGCTTGATCATACCAAACAAAAAATAATAGTAGTAAAAGCAAGATGAGAACAAGATTATTAAGTTAGATGTTGATAAAGAATAAATTATTTAAAGTATATTAAATCTTATATATTAAGCTATATAATAAGAAATATTCAAATTACGCTTAAAATATCTAATTCATCTAGTTCTTTTTTTTTATGATTAAGGAAAATTTCATAATTAGTTAGTTAATAAAATAGAGATGATTATATAATAATTATATTGAAGATAGAAAATGTAAAAATATATTCATCTTAATCTTGAGTATATCCATTATAAAAGCTAGTTAGTTAGAGTGTAAAAGGAATTTATTTAAATTTATATTTAAATAAGTATTGTATATTATAGTAAGTCGGTGTAGTCTAGGTGGTTAGGGCACGACGTTGTGGCCGTCGAAACCGGAGTTCAAGTCTCTGCACCGACATTTTTATTTTTTAGAGGATTTAAATAAGAATGTATTTAAACTATTAAAAAGGTTATTAATTTAACTTATTAATATAAACATAAACTAAAGAATAAACCTTTCAGTCTATTTTTAATTAAACCTATTTAATACAATTATATAAGCTAATATCATCTAAAAGTATATAAATAGTAAATATTAAATTTATTAAAAGCATTTTCAATTTATAAACATTTAGATACCAGAATTTTTTTAATTCTTTTAAGAAAAAATAAGTAGTAAAATAAAGAAAAAAATAGATAAGCATAATTATTTAACAGTATATTTATTCTATTTATCTAGCAAAGAAAATAGTTTTTAAATAAATTTATCTATTTAGTCTGTTCTAATTCTTAAAAAAGATACTAGCTTTTAATTAAAGTAATTTTAAAATATTATTATGCTATATCTTTATTTTAACTAATATTTTAAAATTTAAGTTTCTTTGAATGTAAAAAGCATAAAGTAGTTTGAAACTTGCTAAATATTTTCTTTCTAATTAATTATTTTGCTATAGCTAGATAAATAAATATATATATTTTATAAATTAATTGTAAATAAACTTTAATTTCTAAATTATAATTAAGTTATTATGAGCATAGGCATAGTTATTAAAGTCATAATGTAATTATAATAATTAATTATCTAAAATTGTTATATATTTTATTTATTTACTGTATGGATTCCTATAAGTCATTACTCAATTAAATTTTATCTTTATATTCTAGTTATTTAGTTTTTTATCTATGCTGATTGAAAAAATAAAAGTAAAAGAGTGAATATCTCATAAATTATAAATCTCTTATACATATATTTAAGCTTCTTATCATATATAAACCTAAAAGAAGATTATTAGGATAAGTCATTATATGCTTTCTAAATCTATGCAGATGCTTTAGACTGAGTATTTATAATGAAAGATTAATTTTAAAATAAACAAATAGTAAAATATTTTATCTGATTTTATGATAAATGTTAGTCTATAGTAGATTCATAATTCATTATTAATTAAGTAATTATAATCCTCTATAGACATTTTAAATTAACCTGTCTTTTCTATTTAAATTAATGCTAACAATAAAAATTATGAGAAACCTAGCTAAAAATATATAAATGCAGAAATCCAAACTTATATAATTAATTAATATAATTTCTTTAAAAACTTATTTCTCTAATATATTTAAAACAGTTTAAGTTTAGCCTCTTTATATTAAGCGCAGTTTATAGCATATTTTAAACTGTGCCAAGTATCACAAGTTCAACCATAAAGAAAGGATAAATATTAATTTTATTTTAATATAAGCTTATATGTATTTATCCTTTAAGAGTCTAATATTAATTTATAATACTCTAAGATTTATAGTGCTTTTTATTTTAAATTATGATTGCTATTTAATTTAATTAATTTTATAGTTTAATATTTTTACAATGCAAACTGTATAAATTACAAAAAATACTTTAAAATTAAATAAAACAAGTAGAGATTTGAAATCCAATCAAAGTTTAGCGTGATAAAAGTAGCTTAATTTTTGAAATTTGTCACCAACGTTACTTAAAAATGTTCCTTTATTGCTTCCTAGTATTTTAAAATCTTGGAAAGCCAATTTTAGTAGCTCAGTAGTGAATTAATATTAAGATAAAGCAAAAATTATTTGGCTACAAATAGGTAAATATATTTAAGCCTCTATTATGTGCTCTTTTGCAGCTCCAGTTAAAAAAATTTTCTTTTATTTTTTTACTGAATAGAACATTAGGAAATGCTATCAAAATTCATCATTATTATAGAGTTTTACTCTAGCAGCACAAATTAAATCCTTAAAAAATACCAAGTAGAAAGACAAATAAAAATAGCGAAAAGAAGGTATTGAAAAGATAATCTAGTAAGGCTGACAGCAGCAATATGACAAAGGAATATTAGTAATATCAGGATTGTAGAAATACAAGGCAATTAAATTGTATCATTACCAGGATTAGTCTATTTTCTACTTGTAAGTAAATTTTAGAAAATATAAAATAAAAATATGAGGGATTAACTTAGCTTCTATAAAATAATAGAAGGCTGTTTACTACTCATAATAAGTTTATTATGAATTCTCGCTATTTAAATTATCAAAAATGATATGTAAAAAATTAGAAAAATACAAAAAAGCTATCGAAAACTTATGGACAAAATTGGAATGGTTTGAAATATTAAATGATATCAATATAGATATTATCTAAAATAAAAAATATCGAAAATAAATTTCTCCACTAACGGAATATTGATTACTTTGCCCTATTCTGCAAAATTTATTCTCATTAAACGATAGCTTACTATTGTTTATAGGGCAATAAATATAGAATAAATACCATCACAAAATAATTTTTGAATAGTATTCTAGTAACTTAGAAATAATAATTTCAAGTGAAGATTCGTTACTTAGAAGCATTAGTGATAGACTAACTTAAAAGTTAAATTTATTATGATTTCAAAGAATTGAATCTAAGAGATAAAGAATTTTGATTATTAAAATGAATATTCTAATCTATAAAGAAGAATTTCCCAAAGATTTGTAATTTAAATGTAATTAATTTAAAATTATAAATTAATTTAATAGTTAAATTTATAATATTATATTATTAACTTAAAATTAAATAAATAAGTTTATTTATAATTATATCTAATTAAAGATATATCTAATTTAATATTTATTAGTGTAAGTATTTAATTTAAAAATTTAATATACTTTTAATTTCATTTAATTGTTATTTTTTAGTGTTTTAATATCCTACTTTTATATAATAGATGTTTCTCTTTTCATTTATTTAAAAATAGTTATATAACAATATTAGTAAAGAGTTAAAAGACTTAAATAAATATTAATTATTTAATTTTGATAAATTTAGTAAAATAATAAATTAAAGTTTGACTTCTCTATTTACTCTTAATAACTTTAATTATAATTATAAAATATTATTTTTAACTTTAAATAATTATATTAGAATAATAAGCCAAATCCATTTATTTAGAAATTAGAATGCTTAGATTCATATTTACAGAATTAAAAACTAGTTTTATTTTGCTTAAACTATTAATAAACATACTTACTTAAATATAGTTTCCTAGAATTAAAAATTTTCTTATTTAAAGCTAGCTTAATAAATAATTGAAAGATAATAAAATTAGATTGAGTTAATACTAACTATAATTATTTATCATATACTTAATAATATTAAAATTATCTTATTTAGTATTCTTTAGATAAAATATAAACTTCATAGTTCTATAGACTTTAATAAATTATTAAACCACTACATTTAATTAAAAAATATTAAAATTATAGACTGTAATTATATTAGACTTTATTATTTTTAAACTATTTATTATATTATCATTTAGATTATAGAAAAGATAATCTAAATAAATCATATATCTTTTATAATATAATAATTATCTTATTTCATAAAGTATATTTAATTAATTTTAGATATAGTAAAGAGAATAATTGATAATAACTAAATATAGAATTTATAATAAAAATAATTAATATAATAAGTATTTATTTAGTATTTTAATAATTATATAATATTTTTAATTTTATATTAGTTATTTCTATAAATAAACTAATTTTATATGTTTTTACTATATTTTGTATAGAAATAAATTAGTTTTTAACACTATTTTTTATTTTTATAAGCATAAATATATATATATATACATTAATTAAATTACCAAACTTAAAAATAATATTGATTATATAAATAATAAGGATTAAATTAATTAAATAATTATACTTTTAAAATACTTATTTGTTTTATTAAATTAGCAAATTTTTATAATTAACATTTATTTTATAATTTAGTTATTTATAGTGTTTAGTCTAAATTATTAAATAAATATATTAAAACTTATTACCTTTAAAGAAGTATTAATAAAGGTTTACCTTAGAAATAAATAGATATAAATCTCAAATAAAGATATCGATGTTAATGCTCTTATCTTTATAATTTTTTGAGTTAAGACAGAAAAAAGAATTATAGAAATTTAAATTATAGGATATATAAAAAGATTATATGAAATATTTTCAAAGCAATCTTTTAATATTCTTACAACTTAAAAGAAAAATTTGTTAGCAATGGGAATATTAAAAGATAAAAAAGTATAAAATAGTAATTTTTAAATTTATATTTAATTTAATGATTAAGATATTAATATTAAGTCAAATGAAATTAATTTGTTATTTTTTCTATTTTTTTAAATCTGAAATCGAGTAATATATTAAGAAATAGCAAGAGGAGAAATAAAATTAACTTTAATTGAATATCTATTTGATAAATTTACATTCTAACTTTAATTGAACATTTCAATCTTATTTACAACAAAGATTATATCACTACTTGGAAAACGTTTTATCAAGTCATTTTTAATTCATTTAAGTATAGTTTTTATCTTTCAAGTCGATTTTTTTATTAAAAGATTTCTGTCTAAATGACTCAAACAAAAAATAAAAATATTAAATTCTAATTTAAATTTGTTAATTTTTAAATTTGTCACTTTCATAACTTAATTATTTAATTAAATATAAAGATTAGTTAACAAATTTTTTTATTTAACATAGAAATATAAAATTCATTTTTTCCAGTTTTTTAAAAATTTGCCATAAAGCAGATCTTGCTGCATTATAAACTCTAAATTATAAAATATATGAATTAAAGGAAAGCAATGAAGAAAAAATAATTATTTTCTTTAGCTTCATAAACTGAAAATCGTTAAAATGAACATTAAAGAAATTAAACATAAAAAGCAAAATTTATACATTAAAGATAATTTAAACTAATATAAAAAAATCGCTAAAATGATGTAGATTTTTAGTTAACCTAATTTATGATCTTAAAAGTAAAGTCACCTTAAGCTTTTAATTATACTTCTTAACAAAGAAAATTATATTAGTAATTTTTGTAATATCATGTGAGCTTCTGCATTTGACTTAATCTTGGTTATAGTTTCTATCATTATAAAGCATTAAATTTTTTATTTCAAACATTTTTAACTGTACTCTTTATAATTAATTACTATCTATTCGTGAAAAAAATGCTCATTTTATTTTACCTACCTTGTTAATAAAGGGGGAAAAGGTTAAGCTTAAAATATAATTTAAATATTATTTCTTATATTAAATAATAAGTCGGTGTAGTCTAGGTGGTTAGGGCACGACGTTGTGGCCGTCGAAACCGGAGTTCAAGTCTCTGCACCGACATTTTGATATTATTTTTTTAATATTTTCTATATTTATTCTTATAAATACTAAGTAATTAATTCATATACATTAAATCATATTCAAATCATCTATTTCAAGTTTTAATTAAAAAATCTCTACAAAAAATAAATAAATAAGTATACAAATTTAATTTTATCTTTTGAGATAATAAAAGTGAAAATAACTTGATCACTGTAAATATTCAAATTATACTCAATGAAATATCAGATTAAACTTGATTAACACTCTTGATAAAATTTTAAATTAATAAATTGCTATTTCTTAACTTTTAGAGCAAATTTATACCTAATTTTATAGAATTCAAGAAGCTTAAGGAAAAAATTATACTTAGCTTAAAAATTAAATTAGCTTTTATTTAACTAAGATAGATAATAAAAAAATGATATTAAAAATGATTTAATAACCAGAAAGTTTTAATACATTCGCTGAATAACCTTACATTTAACTACTCAACAATTTATTATTTTTCCCATTCTTAATTTGTATCAAAAGGAAAATTCAAATTCTTATAAACTGAAAATAGTTTATTATCTTAAAAAATAGTGTATCTTATACTTATTTTTCATTTTTTTATGATTTTATCACATCATTTTTATCTTTAGATAATTATCAATTAGTATAATTAAGAAAAGTTTTAATTCTAGTGATTAAGAATGATATATTTCCCCCAATTCTTAATAAGATACTTTTATTAAAAACGCCATTAACGGGACTTGAATCGCAATCTCTTCTTTAGGAGGGAAGCGCCTTATCCATTAAGCTACAAGGGCACTTATATTATAACATTTCTCTTCTATAAATATATTTAAATCAAAAATGCTACTAAAAAACGACACCAGCAGGATTTGAACCTGCGCGGGAGAACCCAACAGATTTCAAGTCTGTCGCCTTAACCACTCGGCCATAGTGTCTAATATAAATATACTTTTAATTAGCTTAAAAACTTGATAATTACATTAATGTTTAATAATTTAGATTTATTTAAAGGATATAATTTATTAATGTTTTAATAAAACTAAGAAATTTTATTAGAGTTCTTATTTGTGTGTTTTAGAAAATAACTATATATAATGATTCTATATGTATGTAACCAAATAAACGTAAGAATAACTTAAGAATTACCAAAATTATTTCTATTACTCTACATCAAGATTCTTTTTTGATTGTCTTCAAATAATTTTACTTTTTGCTTTCCTTTTTTAAGACATATGAAAGAAGATAATTTTCAAAATAAACTATTTGGAATTTAAAGTAACAATTTCTAAATAATTAAGATAGATAAAAAGTATAATTTTTAAATTTAATAGCAAATTATGAAAGACTAGAGTAAATTTATTTTTTGTTCACTACTAAACAATTTAGAGTTAAAAGTACCATAAAAAGAATTAATAGTTAATTTATTAAATTAGATTCCTCATTTATACATTTAGTTAGAATTCTAAATATTAATTTAAATATAATTAATCAATTTCATATATTATTACATTGCCAAAGTTAAACTTTTAACAAACCTATATTTATTACTATCTTTATAACTTATATCTGCTACTTTCAATTTTACACTTTTATTATCACAACCGAAAAAGCATCATAATCCCTTCGCCTTTTTGCTGATTTACAGTAAAGATTTATTTCGTTTAGATTTTGGTAATTAAATAAATGAGTTAAAAAATTAGTAATAAAGAGATATAAACTTATATTAAAAGAATTAATTAATTCTAAATATATTTAATATTAACTAAATAGTTTAAATTAAATATATATATTAAAATATATCTAATAATCTTAATTATTTAAATCTTTCAATTTATTAAAATAAATCATTATAGCTATTGCTTAAAATTTTAAATCTATAATTAAACAAAAGCTTTAAAAATTAATTTTATTTCTCAAAACTAAATAGAAAATAATATTTATTTTAGATATAATTTTATATAAAAAACTATAAAATAAACTATTATTAATGTTTATACTCTTTTAATTTATAAAATATTTAAAATTAAATAATTAATACTAAATATATTAAATATTTTTTAATTAATTTTAACATAGAAATAAAATTAAGAAAAAGAAACTAATTTCTAATATAATTTAATTAAAAAATTTAAGAATTAAAATTAAGAAATTAAGAAATAAATTTCATTAATTATAATATTAGCAATTAATGAAAAACTTAAAATATAGCAGCAATATATCTAAAATTTTAATAAAAAGTTTTATTATTCAAATGTATTCAAGCACTAAGTTTATATCTAGCAAATAATTTAAAACTATTATATTAAGTTTTATTTGTTAATCATATTAAATTTAAAATTTGACTAAGAAAAGCAAACTGATAGAAGAAAATGTGAATGCAAAGATTGATTATAAAAATAATAGCTAATAAAGGTTTGAATTAGCTATTAAATTTAATCTTTGATATTTTAAATAAATCTATAACTAAATTTATTAAGATAAACTTATTTTCTCACAAAGAAAAGGGTTGTAAAATTAAATACTAAATTTCTCTTTTTCAATGATAATTAATCTAGAAATAAATGAAGCAAAACTAGTTTTTAGAAAATGAATTTCTATTATATTTATAAAAGAAATAATGGCTATAAATAGATATAAGCTGCTAATATTGAAAATTAATGGCATATCACAATTATAAGATAAGGCAAATTTGAGAAAGCATATTGTAATAAAATGTATAAAACACTTGGAAATAATTAGTTTGAAAATAAAGTAGTTAATATAAAGACTTACTAATTGAATAGAAGGGAAATATTAGTTTATGATAATTTAAAATTAGTTTATTTATAGCTATTTTTCTTTAACATTTTTTGCAGCTAACTATATTTGCATGTTTGGGTTAATAAAATTTGTAGTATACGTATTAGACATAATGAAATAACTGATTTAAAGACTTGTAAAAATATTTAATAATTAATTATAAGCTTTCATATTTCACAAGTATCAATATTAATTTCATATTTATAATACTTTAGAACCAAGCTCTTATCAGCTTCTATAAAATATTTAAAATTAATTAAAATATTTTATAATAAATAAGAAATAAAAACTATTTAGACAGAATAACTACAAATAGGAACTAAAGAGATAAGATAATTAATAATTATTATGTAACACTAGCTTTTATAAAATTATAAACAAATTCATTTAATCAAATTAATTTCATTTTAAATATCTAAATTTAAATATTTAATTATAGGTATAAAATTAAATATTAAATTACATTTAACTTCAAATATTTAGGCAAATTCTTCTATAAATAAAAGCAATTCTTATTGAAGAATTGATATTCTTCATCTCTTTTTTCATTCAACTTGAAATTTAAAAAATCTAACTTAATATATTTTTTAATTTTAAGCAATAGCTTCTAGATAACGGATTTTTACTTTCTTGCTTAATATTATTTCTAAGTTACTAGGTACTATATTATTTTATAGCAATAAGTTATTCTGATCTATTGCTTTATGAGTTATAGTAAAATATTTTATAAAACAATTGAAACTTTCAGAATATTACAAAATAGTCATTGTTTTATTATTGGAAAGACTAAGTTTTGATATTGCTACTAAGAGCAATATCTATTTTACCCAATTAAATATCTTAATCTATTCCAATCTTTCCATAAGTTTCAATTGTCTCCTCGTATTTTTCTAATTTTTTACATATCATTTTTGATAATTTATTTAGAGAGAATCTATATTAGTCATATTATAAGTAGTGGCCAATCTTCTATACTTTTATAGAGTTTATCTTCATTTTTCAACTTTTTTGATTGATTTTTTTTTAATTTACTTACTAGCAGAAATAATGATGATTTTACACTTATGGCTTGCTGCTTTCTCTAATCTAAAAATTATTACTATTACTATTACTTTTGCTGGGTTGTTTCTTTAAGGTTAGCTCTTATACTATCTTTTTAGTTATTTCTTTTATCAACTCCTTGCTTATCTTTAATTTTGATCTTTCTTCATTATTTTACAATTTCCTCGAGAATATTACCCAGATAGTAAGGTTGTATTTTGATACCATTCATTTATGTTTTATTCAACCAAAAATATATGAAATTCGAACTGGAACTGTGAACGAGCACTTAGAAGAAACTTACATATTTTCCTCGCTTTTCAACTAGTTTATATCCTAAAAATTTTTATTTATCTCTTACACTAACTCACTGACTTAGAAATTTGAAGCAACTGCCAAAATTTTTAAAAGCTCGCAATAATTTAAGGAATTCTATCGAGAAACGCTACTGAAAAATTTCATGAAGAAAATTACTTTAATCTTGCTGGATTTTGCTTAGAATTTCTACCTCTATCCCATTTATTATAATTTTAAAGCGTTTTATCGAATTTATACAGTAGTTATTGTAAAAATTTTAAACTATAAAATAAATTAGATTAATAATTATTATAAATTTAAATAAAAAAGCACTGTAAATTTTTAAAGTATTAGGAACTTAAAATTAAGATACTTAATTAAAAAATAGATAAACTTAAATAATTTATCAAACTTAGGAAAATATTTCAAAAAGACAATTAAGATAAAAATATTACTTAGCTGGCTTTAATATACATAATAATAAACATCCTTTTTTTAAAGATATTAGAGAAAAATATTTTTTTAAGTTTATTTTAAATAAATTATATAAACTAGGATTTATATAATTATTTGCTTTCAAATTGGTTTTCTCTAAATTTTTATTTTATCATAAATATAAATAAAAAAGACAAATTTGTTAAAAGATTCTAAAATGCTAATATTAAATAATTGAAATATAAGTCTATTATAAGCAAATATTTATAATGAAATCAAATTTAAACTTTTCCTTTTTGCTATTTTAAACTTAATCTGTCATTATTGATTTTCATTCTATAACATATTTATTAAGATTTATTAGAGTATGAAATATCTTAATCCTTATAATATTCTTGTAAGTATAAAGAAACTAAGAAGCTTAAAGTATTTAAATGTTTATATAAAAGTAAGTAATTTAACAAAATATTAATCTTCCTCTTATTTATTTCTTAATCAACACAGAGAATAGTTATATCCTTGGTAGATTAAAAAAATTAAATAATTACTAAGCTTAAAGAGATCTTTATAGAGAAGAAATAGACGCATTTATATTTGATAATAATTACTATAAATGTTTATTTTTATAATTTAGATGTAAATTTTATTATTTGGAATTTATTAATATTATTTTAATTAAGATTAATTTACATTTTAAAAGTTATAGTGGCATTATGCTCATTAGACAACAAGTTCAAAATTTTACTTGCAGTATTTTAAGCGATAAAATTACATTAATATAATATTTTATATAAAGATTAAGCAATAGATAAAATAGAGTATTCTGTATATCATGAAGGAATAACCTTTAACTTATCCTTATTTAGTTTAAAATTTAATCTATTTTATCTAAATTATTTAACTTATTTATTTCATTTAGACGAATATGCTAATAAATAAACTTAAATTATTAAATTAGAATGATGAATTGACTTTATAAAAGCCTAAAACAGGTAATTATTAAATTAAATTCTCAAATTTAAATTTAAATAATTTAATATATTTTAAGTTTTAAAATCAATGTAAAATGTTAAATAAAATATAAATATCATTTATATTTTATTATCTTTATAAAAGATTTAATATAAAGAAAAATTATATACTCTAAAAATTGAATAAATGTTTACTTAATTTTATATACCAATTTATAAATTATTTTATAAATTTTTTGTTTATTTTTCTATTTTTATATAAAAATAGTTTATATTTTTATTTATTTTATAACTTTACAATAACTCTACATCTTTATATTTTCATCTAACTTAGTAAAAAAATAATAAATAATCCTAGAATAAAAAGTTATATTCTAATTTATAAATAAATATAAATCAACTATTTTATTAACTTTTATTTTTAAGAATAATAATAATAAGCAATCATTATTTAGAAATGAAAGATATAATTCTAAATAATTTCACTAATATATTTCTAAATTATTTGTTTAATAATTTTTTCTCTTTAAGAAATAATAAATTATTTATATCTTAAATTTTTTATATTATCACGTCTCTTTTTAATTTATGATGTTTATGTGACCTACTCGATTTTAACCTATTTTTCTCAATAAAAGTTTTTTTCGTTTTTTTTTTAATCAATATATTACAAAGATTTCTTTAATAAAAATCAATCTCATGTTTTTTTAACTTTTTCTGTAATATTTGTTCGTAGCTTATTTAAATAATTTTTCTAGTGTTTTCATATGCCTTTACATATTTTATTTTCTTCACCTATAAAAATGGATTTATCTCCTTATTGTTCAACTTATTAGAAAAGCAGTTATTTTTGTTAAAATTTTTTTTTCCTTACAAATATATTAAGTAGTTATTTTCTGGCTATATAAAAAAATTATCTGATATTAGATTAATTGTTAATGGTTCATAATAACTGAATATAAGTTTTATGTTTCTTAAATATATTTGAGTAAGTAATTTTGTTATTTTAAAGCATTTATTAATAATTTATGTATTATGAAATAAAATATTTTTTAATTACTCTTTCAATTATATTTTTAAAAGGGAGATCTAATAATAAGGATATAGTTTTATTATACTTTTTATTTTTATAAATTGAAAATATCCTTCCTTTTCCTTAGATCTTGGAATTTAAATAGTTCTATTATTTAAATGAAAATAAAAATAAATTGGAAAGATATTAGTAGCTTAAATAAAAAGAGTAAGTTAATTAAAATAGTTAATTCTAAAGCAAAGGGTATTTTAACTATGGTAACTCTAAATGACTATTAATCTTAGTTAAATTAATCTAAAAGAGATAGCGTATTTCTTAATAAATATTTGATTTAATAATTTTAAATAATTAATTTATATCTTCTATCTGTTAATTTACATAATGCTAAATAAAATTTATTATTAAGACTTTCTAAATACTCATTTAATTATCATTATCGCTTCTATTTCCTCATTATTTATAATTAAAGTTTTAATTATTTTCTTCACTAAAATAGCTTTAAGACTTTAATTAACTAGTAATATGAAGATTGAATCTCATATAATTTATTTAAAACAAACATTGAAGAAAAAATAATGATTGGAAAAAAGACTAAATTATTTAATTTAATAGAAGCAATGTAAGTTAATTTTTAATTTGAATATTATTGCAATTCTATACTTTAAATAATAAAAGAAAAATACTAGAAATAGTTTAAAATTTTAAGGATTAAGTATAAAATAAGCAGAATTAAATAATTATTGCAATTTTAATTTCTTTCTAAAATTTTAAAAGTAAAATGGATTAATTAGAGCTTAAGAGTAAGTTTTCTTTCTTATTGATATATTAATAAATATTTTAAATAATATGAGCTATCTTTTTATAATCAACTAAGTTTATATATTGGTGAATCAATTATTTCTTTCTCCTACAAAATGTTAGAATATCTTTTCTTTATTTAAACTTTTTTAAACTAATAGACACTTTTATAACTGAATATAATATCATTATACCATACTTTTTCTTTAGTATGTTTAGAATCATTGAATTATAATAATCCATGAGATAAATAATTTTTTGGTTATAAAAATAATAATTATATATAAAATCTGATGGAATAAATGTTTGATTATTATATCTTTCTTTCTATGCTTAAATTTTAAATTTACATATAAAAGTTAATGCAAAAAAAAGGAAATATTTTTAATATTTAAGATTAAAAATTTAAAATTAGAATATTTTGTTTATAAAAAATAAAATTAATTATTAAACTTTAAATAATTTTCAGTTTAAAACTAACTAATAAATATAATTATATGTTAGTATGAATCAGATAATTTAGATTATTATTATTAAAATGGATATAATTGTTTCTTAAACAAATGAGAAAAATACTATTCTAAAGAAATATAAAATAATTTATTTTTATATTAATATAGTATAATTTTAACTATATGCATTAAAAAAATATTATAATTAATAATTTTATTTTAATGAATAAAATAAAGTTTTTTATTAATAAAGTAATATTTTTATTTATTAATCTGGATAAAAAATTATAAAGTCAAATTATCATAAAAAATCTAGATACTATAATTAAATAAACTTTTTAATATATAATTCCTTTTATTTAAAAAATACTGGCTTATGTGAAATAGTTTAGATGCTTTAAGCAATAGATTCTTTTAATTAGATTATTTTTTAATTTAATCGACAAAAATTTTAAAAATAAGTATGAGAAAAAAATATAAATGAAAAATATTTTTAAATGTTTTCATTTAAATAAAAGTTAAAAATATAAAAAACTATAAATAATTTCTTTCAAAAAGTTAAAATAAAGCAATACAAATATTAGATTTTACTTATAAAATATTTTGCTTAATAATATTTTAATTTCAATGTTTCTATCTTTCTATATTTAAATTTTAACTTATCCTAGAAATTTAATTAAATTATATTATTGCTAAATTTGTTTTAAATATTTGTTATTAACTTTAATAAAGATATTATTCTATCAAATTACAAAGTTTTAATTAAAATTAGTTTAAAAAAGTAATTAATTTTGGTAAGATTGAATACCTACTATATTGTTATAATTAAATATATCTATGAAATTTAATATATAATTTAATATCTTATAAGCAAGCATTGATAAAATGATTAAAATAAGTAAATTTATATTAAGTTTTACAAGCTTTGTAGAGCTTAATTTATGGCTACTTTAAAATTATTTGGTTTAGGTAAATTTATCTTTAGTAATTTATAGAGATAACTTTACATCAGTTATTTTAAATAAATTATAGCCAGTTATAGTGCTTTAATATATCTCAACATTAAGTTTCATACTTGTTTAAATTTTATAATACTCTATCTAAGTGTTTATTAACTTAATCCATAATATGTTAAAATTCATAGCAATATTTAGATTAATTAAGATAAATAAACAATTTAGTAAAAATCACAAAAAGCAGCTAATCTACATAGAAATTTCCTAAAGATTTACTAAAAATTAAATATTTTAAATAAGTAAAAATAT
>CAMPDV010003502.1:0-48999 GCA_946699065.1 Loxodes magnus | reverse complement strand
GAGGAAGTAAAGTAAGAAAAGAAGAAAGAATTTCAGATTTAGAATTACTAAAACTAGATAAAAAGAAGATATAAGAATTTAGAAAAGTGAGGAAGTAAAGTAAGAAAAGAAGAAAGAATTTCAGATTTAGAATTACTAAAACTAGATAAAAAGAAGATATAAGAATTTAGAAAAGTGAGGAAGTAAAGTAAGAAAAGAAGAAAGAATTTCAGATTTAGAATTACTAAAACTAGATAAAAAGAAGATATAAGTATTTAGAAAAGTGAGGAAGTAAATTAAGAAAAGAAGAAAGAATTTCAGATTTAGAATTACTATAACTAGATAAAAAGAAGATATAAGAATCTAGAAAAGTGAGGAAGTAAAGTAAGAAAAAAAGAAGAATTTCAAATTTTAGAATTACTAAAACTGGATAAAAGAAGTTATAAGAATTTAGAAAAGTGAGGAAGTAAAGTAAGAAAAGAAGAAAGAATTTCAGATTTAGAATTACTAAAACTAGATAAAAAGAAGATATAAGAATTTAGAAAAGTGAGGAAGTAAAGTAAGAAAAGAAGAAAGAATTTCAGATTTAGAATTACTAAAACTAGATAAAAAGAAGATATAAGAATTTAGAAAAGTGAGGAAGTAAAGTAAGAAAAGAAGAAAGAATTTCAGATTTAGAATTACTAAAACTAGATAAAAAGAAGATATAAGAATTTAGAAAAGTGAGGAAGTAAAGTAAGAAAAGAAGAAAGAATTTCAGATTTAGAATTACTAAAACTGGATAAAAAGAGATAAAAGAAATAAAAAAGTGAGGAAGTAAATTAAGAAAAGAAGAAAGAATTTCAGATTTAGAATTACTATAACTAGATAAAAAGAAGATATAAGAATCTAGAAAAGTGAGGAAGTAAAGTAAGAAAAAAAGAAGAATTTCAAATTTTAGAATTACTAAAACTGGATAAAAGAAGTTATAAGAATTTAGAAAAGTAAGGAAGTAAATTAAGAAAAGAAGAAAGAATTTCAGATTTAGAATTACTAAAACTAGATAAAAAGAAGATATAAGAATTTAGAAAAGTGAAGAAGTAAAGTAATAAAAGAAGAGAGAATTTCAGATTTAGAATTACTAAAACTTGATAAAAAGAAGATATAAGAATTTAGAAAAGTGAGGAAGTAAAGTAAGAAAAGAAGAAAGAATTTCAGATTTAGAATTACTAAAACTGGATAAAAGAAGTTATAAGAATTTAGAAAAGTGAGGAAGTAAAGTAAGAAAAAAAGAAAGAATTTCAGATTTAGAATTACTATAACTGGATAAAAAGAAGATATAAGAATTTAGAAAAGTGAGGAAGTAAAGTAAGAAAAGAAGAAAGAATTTCAGATTTAGAATTACTATAACTAGATAAAAAGAGATATAAGAATTTAGAAAAGTGAGGAAGTAAAGTAAGAAAAGAAGAAAGAATTTCAGATTTAGAATTACTATAACTGGATAAAAAGAAGATATAAGTATTTAGAAAAGTAAGGAAGTAAATTAAGAAAAGAAGAAAGAATTTCAGATTTAGAATTACTATAACTGGATAAAAAGAAGATATAAGAATTTAGAAAAGTGAGGAAGTAAAGTAAGAAAAAAAGAAAGAATTTCAGATTTAGAATTACTATAACTAGATAAAAAGAGATATAAGAATTTAGAAAAGTGAGGAAGTAAAGTAAGAAAAGAAGAAAGAATTTCAGATTTAGAATTACTAAAACTGGATAAAAAGAAGATATAAGTATTTAGAAAAGTAAGGAAGTAAAGTAAGAAAAGAAGAAAGAATTTCAGATTTAGAATTACTAAAACTGGATAAAAAGAAGATATAAGAATTTAGAAAAGTGAGGAAGTAAAGTAAGAAAAAAAGAAAGAATTTCAGATTTAGAATTACTAAAACTAGATAAAAAGAAGATAAAAGAATTTAGAAAAGTGAGGAAGTAAAGTAAGAAAAGAAGAAAGAATTACAGCTTAGAAAATTACTATAACTAGATAAAAAGAAGATATAAGAATTTAGAAAAGTGAGGAAGTAAAGTAAGAAAAGAAGAAAGAATTTCAGCTTAGAAAATTACTAAAACTAGATAAAAAGAAGATATAAAAATTTAGAAAAGTGAGGAAGTAAAGTAAGAAAAGAAGAAAGAATTTCAGATTTAGAATTACTATAACTGGATAAAAAGAAGATATAAGAATTTAGAAAAGTGAGGAAGTAAAGTAAGAAAAGAAGAAAGAATTACAGCTTAGAAAATTACTATAACTAGATAAAAAGAAGATATAAGAATTTAGAAAAGTGAGGAAGTAAAGTAAGAAAAGAAGAAAGAATTTCAGCTTAGAAAATTACTAAAACTAGATAAAAAGAAGATATAAAAATTTAGAAAAGTGAGGAAGTAAAGTAAGAAAAGAAGAAAGAATTTCAGATTTAGAATTACTAAAACTGGATAAAAAGAAGTTATAAGAATTTAGAAAAGTGAGGAAGTAAAGTAAGAAAAGAAGAAAGAATTTCAGATTTAGAATTACTAAAACTGGATAAAGAGAAGATATAAGAATTTAGAAAAGTGAGGAAGTAAAGTAAGAAAAGAAGAAAGAATTTCAGATTTAGAATTACTATAACTAGATAAAAAGAAGATATAAGAATTTAGAAAAGTGAGGAAGTAAAGTAAGAAAAGAAGAAAGAATTTCAGATTTAGAATTACTAAAACTGGATAAAAGAAGTTATAAGAATTTAGAAAAGTGAGGAAGTAAAGTAAGAAAAAAAGAAAGAATTTCAGATTTAGAATTACTAAAACTGGATAAAGAGAAGATATAAGAATTTAGAAAAGTGAGGAAGTAAAGTAAGAAAAGAAGAAAGAATTTCAGATTTAGAATTACTAAAACTGGATAAAAAGAAGATATAAGAATTTAGAAAAGTGAGGAAGTAAAGTAAGAAAAAAAGAAAGAATTTCAAATTTTAGAATTACTATAACTAGATAAAAAGAAGATATAAGAATTTAGAAAAGTGAGGAAGTAAAGTAAGAAAAGAAGAAAGAATTTCAGATTTAGAATTACTAAAACTTGATAAAAAGAAGATATAAGAATTTAGAAAAGTAAGGAAGTAAAGTAAGAAAAGAAGAAAGAATTTCAGATTTAGAATTACTATAACTAGATAAAAAGAGATATAAGAATTTAGAAAAGTGAGGAAGTAAAGTAAGAAAAAAAGAAAGAATTTCAAATTTTAGAATTACTATAACTAGATAAAAAGAAGATATAAGAATTTAGAAAAGTGAGGAAGTAAAGTAAGAAAAGAAGAAAGAATTTCAGATTTAGAATTACTAAAACTTGATAAAAAGAAGATATAAGAATTTAGAAAAGTAAGGAAGTAAAGTAAGAAAAAAAGAAAGAATTTCAGATTTAGAATTACTAAAACTGTATAAAGAGAAGATATAAGTATTTAGAAAAGTGAGGAAGTAAATTAAGAAAAGAAGAAAGAATTTCAGATTTAGAATTACTAAAACTGGATAAAGAGAAGATATAAGAATTTAGAAAAGTGAGGAAGTAAAGTAAGAAAAGAAGAAAGAATTTCAGATTTAGAATTACTATAACTAGATAAAAAGAGATATAAGAATTTAGAAAAGTGAGGAAGTAAAGTAAGAAAAAAAGAAAGAATTTCAAATTTTAGAATTACTATAACTGGATAAAGAGAAGATATAAGAATTTAGAAAAGTGAGGAAGTAAAGTAAGAAAAGAAGAGAGAATTTCAGATTTAGAATTACTAAAACTGGATAAAAAGAAGATATAAGTATTTAGAAAAGTAAGGAAGTAAATTAAGAAAAGAAGAAAGAATTTCAGATTTAGAATTACTAAAACTGGATAAAGAGAAGATATAAGAATTTAGAAAAGTGAGGAAGTAAAGTAAGAAAAGAAGAAGAATTTCAGCTTTTAGAGTTACTAAAACTTAGAGATAAAAAAAAGTTATAAGAATTTAGAAAAGTGAGGAAGTAAATTAAGAAAAGAAGAAAGAATTTCAGATTTAGAATTACTAAAACTGGATAAAAAGAAATAAAAGAAATAGAAAAGTGAGGAAGTAAAGTAAGAAAAGAAGAAATAAATTCAGATTTAGAATTACTAAAACTGGATAAAAAGAAGATATAAGAATTTAGAAAAGTGAGGAAGTAAAGTAAGAAAAGAAGAAAGAATTTCAGATTTAGAATTACTAAAACTAGATAAAAGAAGTTATAAGAAATAGAAAAGTGAGGAAGTAAAGTAAGAAAAGAAGAAAGAATTTCAGATTTAGAATTACTAAAACTAGATAAAAGAAGTTATAAGAATTTAGAAAAGTGAGGAAGTAAAGTAAGAAAAGAAGAAAGAATTTCAGATTTAGAATTACTAAAACTGGATAAAAGAAGTTATAAGAATTTAGAAAAGTGAGGAAGTAAAGTAAGAAAAGAAGAAAGAATTTCAGATTTAGAATTACTAAAACTAGATAAAAAGAAGATATAAGAATTTAGAAAAGTGAGGAAGTAAAGTAAGAAAAGAAGAAAGAATTTCAGATTTAGAATTACTAAAACTAGATAAAAAGAAGATATAAGAATTTAGAAAAGTGAGGAAGTAAAGTAAGAAAAGAAGAAAGAATTTCAGATTTAGAATTACTAAAACTAGATAAAAAGAAGATATAAGAATTTAGAAAAGTGAGGAAGTAAAGTAAGAAAAGAAGAAAGAATTTCAGATTTAGAATTACTAAAACTGGATAAAAAGAGATAAAAGAAATAGAAAAGTGAGGAAGTAAATTAAGAAAAGAAGAAAGAATTTCAGATTTAGAATTACTATAACTAGATAAAAAGAAGATATAAGAATCTAGAAAAGTGAGGAAGTAAAGTAAGAAAAAAAGAAGAATTTCAAATTTTAGAATTACTAAAACTGGATAAAAGAAGTTATAAGAATTTAGAAAAGTAAGGAAGTAAAGTAAGAAAAGAAGAAAGAATTTCAGATTTAGAATTACTAAAACTAGATAAAAAGAAGATATAAGAATTTAGAAAAGTGAAGAAGTAAAGTAATAAAAGAAGAGAGAATTTCAGATTTAGAATTACTAAAACTTGATAAAAAGAAGATATAAGAATTTAGAAAAGTGAGGAAGTAAAGTAAGAAAAGAAGAAAGAATTTCAGATTTAGAATTACTAAAACTGGATAAAAGAAGTTATAAGAATTTAGAAAAGTGAGGAAGTAAAGTAAGAAAAAAAGAAAGAATTTCAGATTTAGAATTACTAAAACTGGATAAAGAGAAGATATAAGAAATAGAAAAGTGAGGAAGTAAAGTAAGAAAAGAAGAAAGAATTTCAAATTTTAGAATTACTAAAACTGGATAAGGAGAAGATATAAGTATTTAGGAAAGTGAGGAAGTAAAGTAAGAAAAGAAGAAAGAATTTCAGATTTAGAATTACTAAAACTAGATAAAAAGAAGATATAAGTATTTAGAAAAGTGAGGAAGTAAAGTAAGAAAAGAAGAAAGAATTTCAGATTTAGAATTACTATAACTGGATAAAAAGAAGATATAAGAATTTAGAAAAGTGAGGAAGTAAAGTAAGAAAAAAAGAAAGAATTTCAGATTTAGAATTACTATAACTAGATAAAAAGAGATATAAGAATTTAGAAAAGTGAGGAAGTAAAGTAAGAAAAGAAGAAAGAATTTCAGATTTAGAATTACTAAAACTGGATAAAAAGAAGATATAAGTATTTAGAAAAGTAAGGAAGTAAAGTAAGAAAAGAAGAAAGAATTTCAGATTTAGAATTACTAAAACTGGATAAAAAGAAGATATAAGAATTTAGAAAAGTGAAGAAGTAAAGTAATAAAAGAAGAGAGAATTTCAGATTTAGAATTACTAAAACTTGATAAAAAGAAGATATAAGAATTTAGAAAAGTGAGGAAGTAAAGTAAGAAAAGAAGAAATAAATTCAGATTTAGAATTACTAAAACTGGATAAAAAGAAGATATAAGAATTTAGAAAAGTGAGGAAGTAAAGTAAGAAAAGAAGAAAGAATTTCAGATTTAGAATTACTAAAACTAGATAAAAAGAAGATATAAGAATTTTGAAAAGTGAGGAAGTAAAGTAAGAAAAGAAGAAAGATTTTCAAATTTTAGAATTACTATAACTAGATAAAAAGAGATATAAGTATTTAGAAAAGTGAGGAAGTAAAGTAAGAAAAGAAGAAAGAATTTCAGATTTAGAATTACTAAAACTGGATAAAAGAAGTTATAAGAATTTAGAAAAGTGAGGAAGTAAAGTAAGAAAAGAAGAAAGAATTTCAGATTTAGAATTACTATAACTAGATAAAAGAAGTTATAAGAATTTAGAAAAGTGAGGAAGTAAAGTAAGAAAAGAAGAAAGAATTTCAGATTTAGAATTACTAAAACTGGATAAAGAGAAGATATAAGAATTTAGAAAAGTGAGGAAGTAAAGTAAGAAAAGAAGAAAGAATTTCAGATTTAGAATTACTAAAACTAGATAAAAAGAAGATATAAGAATTTAGAAAAGTGAGGAAGTAAAGTAAGAAAAGAAGAAAGAATTTCAGATTTAGAATTACTAAAACTTGATAAAAAGAAGATATAAGAATTTAGAAAAGTGAGGAAGTAAAGTAAGAAAAGAAGAAAGAATTTCAGATTTAGAATTACTAAAACTAGATAAAAAGAAGATATAAGAATTTAGAAAAGTGAGGAAGTAAAGTAAGAAAAGAAGAAAGAATTTCAGATTTAGAATTACTAAAACTAGATAAAAAGAAGATATAAGAATTTAGAAAAGTGAGGAAGCAAAGTAAGAAAAGAAGAAAGAATTTCAGATTTAGAATTACTATAACTAGATAAAAAGAAGATATAAGAATTTAGAAAAGTGAGGAAGTAAAGTAAGAAAAAAAGAAAGAATTTCAGATTTAGAATTACTAAAACTGGATAAAAGAAGTTATAAGAATTTAGAAAAGTGAGGAAGTAAAGTAAGAAAAAAAGAAAGAATTTCAGATTTAGAATTACTAAAACTGGATAAAGAGAAGATATAAGAATTTAGAAAAGTGAGGAAGTAAATTAAGAAAAGAAGAAAGAATTTCAGATTTAGAATTACTAAAACTAGATAAAAAGAGATATAAGAAATTAGAAAAGTGAGGAAGTAAAGTAAGAAAAGAAGAAAGAATTTCAGATTTAGAATTACTAAAACTAGATAAAAAGAAGATATAAGTATTTAGAAAAGTGAGGAAGTAAAGTAAGAAAAGAAGAAAGAATTTCAGATTTAGAATTACTATAACTGGATAAAAAGAAGATATAAGAATTTAGAAAAGTGAGGAAGTAAAGTAAGAAAAAAAGAAAGAATTTCAGATTTAGAATTACTATAACTAGATAAAAAGAGATATAAGAATTTAGAAAAGTGAGGAAGTAAAGTAAGAAAAGAAGAAAGAATTTCAGATTTAGAATTACTATAACTGGATAAAAAGAAGATATAAGTATTTAGAAAAGTAAGGAAGTAAATTAAGAAAAGAAGAAAGAATTTCAGATTTAGAATTACTAAAACTAGATAAAAAGAAGATATAAGAATTTAGAAAAGTGAAGAAGTAAAGTAAGAAAAGAAAAGAGAATTTCAGATTTAGAATTACTAAAACTAGATAAAAAGAAGATATAAGAATTTAGAAAAGTGAGGAAGTAAAGTAAGAAAAGAAGAAAGAATTTCAGATTTAGAATTACTAAAACTAGATAAAAAGAAGATATAAGAATTTTGAAAAGTGAGGAAGTAAAGTAAGAAAAGAAGAAAGATTTTCAAATTTTAGAATTACTATAACTAGATAAAAAGAGATATAAGTATTTAGAAAAGTGAGGAAGTAAAGTAAGAAAAGAAGAAAGAATTTCAGATTTAGAATTACTAAAACTGGATAAAAGAAGTTATAAGAATTTAGAAAAGTGAGGAAGTAAAGTAAGAAAAGAAGAAAGAATTTCAGATTTAGAATTACTAAAACTGGATAAAAAGAAGATATAAGAATTTAGAAAAGTGAGGAAGTAAAGTAAGAAAAGAAGAAAGAATTTCAGATTTAGAATTACTAAAACTGGATAAAAAGAGATAAAAGAAATAGAAAAGTGAGGAAGTAAATTAAGAAAAGAAGAAAGAATTTCAGATTTAGAATTACTATAACTAGATAAAAAGAAGATATAAGAATTTAGAAAAGTGAGGAAGTAAAGTAAGAAAAAAAGAAGAATTTCAAATTTTAGAATTACTAAAACTGGATAAAAGAAGTTATAAGAATTTAGAAAAGTGAGGAAGTAAAGTAAGAAAAGAAGAAAGAATTTCAGATTTAGAATTACTAAAACTAGATAAAAAGAAGATATAAGAATTTAGAAAAGTGAGGAAGTAAATTAAGAAAAAAAGAAAGAATTTCAGATTTAGAATTACTATAACTAGATAAAAAGAGATATAAGAAATAGAAAAGTGAGGAAGTAAAGTAAGAAAAGAAGAAAGAATTTCAGATTTAGAATTACTAAAACTGGATAAAAGAAGTTATAAGAATTTAGAAAAGTGAGGAAGTAAAGTAAGAAAAGAAGAAAGAATTTAAGATTTAGAATTACTAAAACTGGATAAAAAGAAGATATAAGAATTTAGAAAAGTGAGGAAGTAAAGTAAGAAAAGAAGAAAGAATTACAGCTTAGAATTACTAAAACTAGATAAAAAGAAGATATAAGAATTTAGAAAAGTGAGGAAGTAAAGTAAGAAAAGAAGAAAGAATTACAGCTTAGAAAATTACTATAACTAGATAAAAAGAAGATATATGTATTTAGAAAAGTGAGGAAGTAAATTAAGAAAAGAAGAAAGAATTTCAGATTTAGAATTACTATAACTGGATAAAAAGAGATAAAAGAAATAGAAAAGTGAGGAAGTAAATTAAGAAAAGAAGAAAGAATTTCAGATTTAGAATTACTATAACTAGATAAAAAGAAGATATAAGAATTTAGAAAAGTGAGGAAGTAAAGTAAGAAAAGAAGAAAGAATTTCAGATTTAGAATTACTAAAACTGGATAAAAAGAAGATATAAGAATTTAGAAAAGTGAGGAAGTAAAGTAAGAAAAAAAGAAATAAATTCAGATTTAGAATTACTATAACTGGATAAAAAGAAGATATAAGAATTTAGAAAAGTGAGGAAGTAAAGTAAGAAAAGAAGAAAGAATTTCAGATTTAGAATTACTAAAACTGGATAAAAAGAAGATATAAGAATTTAGAAAAGTGAGGAAGTAAAGTAAGAAAAAAAGAAAGAATTTCAGTTTTAGAATTACTAAAACTGGATAAAAAGAAGATATAAGAATTTAGAAAAGTGAGGAAGTAAAGTAAGAAAAGAAGAAAGAATTTCAGATTTAGAATTACTATAACTGGATAAAAAGAAGATATAAGAATTTAGAAAAGTGAGGAAGTAAAGTAAGAAAAGAAGAAAGAATTTCAGATTTAGAATTACTAAAACTGGATAAAAAGAAGATATAAGAATTTAGAAAAGTGAGGAAGTAAAGTAAGAAAAAAAGAAAGAATTTCAGTTTTAGAATTACTAAAACTGGATAAAAAGCAGATATAAGAATTTAGAAAAGTGAGGAAGTAAAGTAAGAAAAAAAGAAAGAATTTCAGATTTAGAATTACTAAAACTAGATAAAAAGAAGATATAAGAATTTAGAAAAGTGAGGAAGTAAAGTAAGAAAAGAAGAAAGAATTTCAAATTTTAGAATTACTAAAACTGGATAAAAAGAAGATATAAGTATTTAGAAAAGTGAGGAAGTAAAGTAAGAAAAGAAGAAAGAATTTCAGATTTAGAATTACTAAAACTAGATAAAAAGAGATATAAGAATTTAGAAAAGTGAGGAAGTAAAGTAAGAAAAGAAGAAAGAATTTCAGATTTAGAATTACTATAACTAGATAAAAAGAAGATATAAGAATTTATAAAAGTGAGGAAGTAAAGTAAGAAAAGAAGAAAGAATTTCAGATTTAGAATTACTAAAACTGGATAAAAGAAGTTATAAGAATTTAGAAAAGTGAGGAAGTAAAGTAAGAAAAAAAGAAAGAATTTCAAATTTTAGAATTACTAAAACTGTATAAAGAGAAGATATAAGTATTTAGAAAAGTGAGGAAGTAAAGTAAGAAAAGAAGAAAGAATTTCAGATTTAGAATTACTAAAACTAGATAAAAAAAGATATAAGAATTTAGAAAAGTGAGGAAGTAAAGTAAGAAAAAAAGAAGAATTTCAGCTTTTAGAATTACTAAAACTGGATAAGGAGAAGATATAAGTATTTAGGAAAGTGAGGAAGTAAATTAAGAAAAAAAGAAAGAATTTCAGATTTAGAATTACTAAAACTAGATAAAAAGAAGATATAAGAATTTAGAAAAGTGAGGAAGTAAAGTAAGAAAAAAAGAAAGAATTTCAAATTTTAGAATTACTAAAACTGTATAAAGAGAAGATATAAGTATTTAGAAAAGTGAGGAAGTAAATTAAGAAAAGAAGAAAGAATTTCAGATTTAGAATTACTAAAACTAGATAAAAAGAGATATAAGTATTTAGAAAAGTGAGGAAGTAAAGTAAGAAAAAAAGAAAGAATTTCAGATTTAGAATTACTATAACTAGATAAAAAGAGATATAAGAATTTAGAAAAGTGAGGAAGTAAAGTAAGAAAAGAAGAAAGAATTTCAAATTTTAGAATTACTAAAACTGGATAAGGAGAAGATATAAGTATTTAGGAAAGTGAGGAAGTAAATTAAGAAAAAAAGAGAGAATTTCAGATTTAGAATTACTAAAACTAGATAAAAAGAAGATATAAGAATTTAGAAAAGTGAGGAAGTAAAGTAAGAAAAAAAGAAAGAATTTCAAATTTTAGAATTACTAAAACTGTATAAAGAGAAGATATAAGTATTTAGAAAAGTGAGGAAGTAAATTAAGAAAAAAAGAAAGAATTTCAGATTTAGAATTACTAAAACTGGATAAAAAGAAGATATAAGTATTTAGAAAAGTGAGGAAGTAAAGTAAGAAAAAAAGAAAGAATTTCAGATTTAGAATTACTATAACTAGATAAAAAGAGATATAAGAAATAGAAAAGTGAGGAAGTAAAGTAAGAAAAGAAGAAAGAATTTCAGATTTAGAATTACTAAAACTGGATAAAAGAAGTTATAAGAATTTAGAAAAGTGAGGAAGTAAAGTAAGAAAAGAAGAAAGAATTTCAGATTTAGAATTACTAAAACTAGATAAAAAGAAGATATAAGAATTTAGAAAAGTGAGGAAGTAAAGTAAGAAAAGAAGAAAGAATTTCAAATTTTAGAATTACTAAAACTGGATAAGGAGAAGATATAAGTATTTAGAAAAGTGAGGAAGTAAAGTAAGAAAAAAAGAAAGAATTTCAGATTTAGAATTACTAAAACTGGATAAAAAGAAGATATAAGAATTTAGAAAAGTGAGGAAGTAAAGTAAGAAAAGAAGAAAGAATTTCAAATTTAGAATTACTAAAACTGGATAAAAAGAGATAAAAGTATTTAGAAAAGTGAGGAAGTAAAGTAAGAAAAAAAGAAAGAATTTCAGATTTAGAATTACTAAAACAGGATAAAAAGAAGATTTAAGTATTTAGAAAAGTGAAGAAGTAAAGTAAGAAAAGAAAAGAGAATTTCAGATTTAGAATTACTAAAACTAGATAAAAAGAAGATATAAGAATTTATAAAAGTGAGGAAGTAAAGTAAGAAAAGAAGAAGAATTTCAGCTTTTAGAATTACTAAAACTGGATAAGGAGAAGATATAAGTATTTAGGAAAGTGAGGAAGTAAAGTAAGAAAAGAAGAAAGAATTTCAGATTTAGAATTACTAAAACTGGATAAAAAGAGATAAAAGTAATAGAAAAGTGAGGAAGTAAATTAAGAAAAAAAGAAAGAATTTCAGATTTAGAATTACTATAACTGTATAATGAGAAGATATAAGTATTTAGAAAAGTGAGGAAGTAAAGTAAGAAAAGAAGAAAGAATTTCAGATTTAGAATTACTAAAACTGGATAAAGAGAAGATTTAAGAATTTAGAAAAGTGAGGAAGTAAAGTAAGAAAAGAAGAAAGAATTTCAGATTTAGAATTACTAAAACTAGATAAAAAGAAGATATAAGAATTTAGAAAAGTGAGGAAGTAAAGTAAGAAAAAAAGAAAGAATTTCAAATTTTAGAATTACTAAAACTGTATAAAGAGAAGATATAAGAATTTAGGAAAGTGAGGAAGTAAATTAAGAAAAGAAGAAAGAATTTCAGATTTAGAATTACTAAAACTGGATAAAAAGAGATAAAAGAAATAGAAAAGTGAGGAAGTAAAGTAAGAAAAGAAGAAATAAATTCAGATTTAGAATTACTAAAACTGGATAAAAAGAAGATATAAGAATTTAGAAAAGTGAGGAAGTAAAGTAAGAAAAAAAGAAAGAATTTCAGATTTAGAATTACTATAACTAGATAAAAAGAGATATAAGAAATAGAAAAGTGAGGAAGTAAAGTAAGAAAAGAAGAAAGAATTTCAAATTTTAGAATTACTAAAACTGGATAAGGAGAAGATATAAGTATTTAGGAAAGTGAGGAAGTAAAGTAAGAAAAGAAGAAATAAATTCAGATTTAGAGATACTAAAACTGGATAAAAAGAAGATATAAGAATTTAGAAAAGTGAGGAAGTAAAGTAAGAAAAGAAGAAAGAATTTCAAATTTAGAATTACTAAAACTGGATAAAAAGAGATAAAAGTAATAGAAAAGTGAGGAAGTAAAGTAAGAAAAGAAGAAATAATTTCAGCTTTTAGAATTACTAAAACTGGATAAAGAGAAGATATAAGAATTTAGAAAAGTGAGGAAGTAAAGTAAGAAAAAAAGAAAGAATTTCAGATTTAGAATTACTATAACTAGATAAAAAGAAGATATAAGAATTTAGAAAAGTGAGGAAGTAAAGTAAGAAAAGAAGAAAGAATTTCAAATTTAGAATTACTAAAACTGGATAAAAAGAGATAAAAGAAATAGAAAAGTGAGGAAGTAAAGTAAGAAAAGAAGAAATAAATTCAGAATTAGAATTACTAAAACTGGATAAAAAGAAGATATAAGAATTTAGAAAAGTGAGGAAGTAAAGTAAGAAAAGAAGAAAGAATTTCAGATTTAGAATTACTAAAACTATATAAAGAGAAGATATAAGAATTTAGAAAAGTGAGGAAGTAAAGTAAGAAAAGAAGAAAGAATTTCAGATTTAGAATTACTAAAACTAGATAAAAAGAAGATATAAGTATTTAGAAAAGTGAGGAAGTAAAGTAAGAAAAGAAGAAAGAATTTCAGATTTAGAATTACTAAAACTGGATAAAAAGAAGATATAAGTATTTAGAAAAGTGAGGAAGTAAAGTAAGAAAAGAAGAAAGAATTTCAGATTTAGAATTACTAAAACTGGATAAAAAGAGATAAAAGTAATAGAAAAGTGAGGAAGTAAATTAAGAAAAAAAGAAAGAATTTCAGATTTAGAATTACTATAACTGTATAAAGAGAAGATATAAGTA
Source organism: Loxodes magnus (assembly GCA_946699065.1). Lineage (NCBI taxonomy): Eukaryota > Ciliophora > Karyorelictea > Loxodida > Loxodidae > Loxodes > Loxodes magnus. The sequence goes on along the minus strand of CAMPDV010003502.1, from coordinate 35,495 downwards.
TTTAGAAAAGTGAGGAAGTAAAGTAAGAAAAGAAGAAAGAATTTCAGATTTAGAATTACTAAAACTGGATAAAAAGAAGATATAAGAATTTAGAAAAGTGAGGAAGTAAAGTAAGAAAAGAAGAAAGAATTTCAAATTTAGAATTACTAAAACTGGATAAAAAGAGATAAAAGAAATAGAAAAGTGAGGAAGTAAAGTAAGAAAAGAAGAAATAAATTCAGAATTAGAATTACTAAAACTGGATAAAAAGAAGATATAAGAATTTAGAAAAGTGAGGAAGTAAAGTAAGAAAAGAAGAAAGAATTTCAGATTTAGAATTACTAAAACTATATAAAGAGAAGATATAAGAATTTAGAAAAGTGAGGAAGTAAAGTAAGAAAAAAAGAAAGAATTTCAGATTTAGAATTACTATAACTGTATAAAGAGAAGATATAAGTATTTAGAAAAGTGAGGAAGTAAAGTAAGAAAAAAAGAAAGAATTTCAAATTTTAGAATTACTAAAACTGTATAAAGAGAAGATATAAGAATTTAGAAAAGTGAGGAAGTAAAGTAAGAAAAAAAGAAAGAATTTCAGATTTAGAATTACTATAACTAGATAAAAGAAGTTATAAGAATTTAGAAAAGTGAGGAAGTAAAGTAAGAAAAGAAGAAAGAATTTCAGATTTAGAATTACTAAAACTGGATAAAGAGAAGATATAAGAATTTAGAAAAGTGAGGAAGTAAAGTAAGAAAAGAAGAAAGAATTTCAGATTTAGAATTACTAAAACTAGATAAAAAGAAGATATAAGAATTTAGAAAAGTGAGGAAGTAAAGTAAGAAAAGAAGAAAGAATTTCAGATTTAGAATTACTAAAACTTGATAAAAAGAAGATATAAGAATTTAGAAAAGTGAGGAAGTAAAGTAAGAAAAGAAGAAAGAATTTCAGATTTAGAATTACTAAAACTAGATAAAAAGAAGATATAAGAATTTAGAAAAGTGAGGAAGTAAAGTAAGAAAAAAAGAAAGAATTTCAGATTTAGAATTACTAAAACTGGATAAAAAGAAGATATAAGAATTTAGAAAAGTGAGGAAGTAAAGTAAGAAAAAAAGAAAGAATTTCAAATTTTAGAATTACTAAAACTGGATAAAAAGAAGATATAAGTATTTAGAAAAGTGAGGAAGTAAAGTAAGAAAAGAAGAAAGAATTTCAAATTTTAGAATTACTAAAACTGGATAAAAAGAGATAAAAGTATTTAGAAAAGTGAGGAAGTAAAGTAAGAAAAGAAGAAAGAATTTCAGATTTAGAATTACTAAAACTGGATAAAAAGAGATAAAAGAAATAGAAAAGTGAGGAAGTAAAGTAAGAAAAGAAGAAAGAATTTCAGATTTAGAATTACTATAACTAGATAAAAAGAAGATATAAGAATTTAGAAAAGTGAGGAAGTAAAGTAAGAAAAGAAGAAAGAATTTCAGATTTAGAATTACTATAACTGGATAAAAGAAGTTATAAGAATTTAGAAAAATGAGGAAGTAAAGTAAGAAAAGAAGAAAGAATTTCAGATTTAGAATTACTAAAACTAGATAAAAAGAAGATATAAGAATTTAGAAAAGTGAGGAAGTAAATTAAGAAAAAAAGAAAGAATTTCAGATTTAGAATTACTATAACTAGATAAAAAGAGATATAAGAAATAGAAAAGTGAGGAAGTAAAGTAAGAAAAGAAGAAAGAATTTCAGATTTAGAATTACTAAAACTGGATAAAAGAAGTTATAAGTATTTAGAAAAGTGAGGAAGTAAATTAAGAAAAGAAGAAAGAATTTCAGATTTAGAATTACTAAAACTGGATAAAAAGAAGATATAAGTATTTAGAAAAGTGAGGAAGTAAAGTAAGAAAAGAAGAAAGAATTTCAGATTTAGAATTACTAAAACTGGATAAAAAGAGATAAAAGAAATAGAAAAGTGAGGAAGTAAATTAAGAAAAGAAGAAAGAATTTCAGATTTAGAATTACTATAACTGTATAAAGAGAAGATATAAGTATTTAGAAAAGTGAGGAAGTAAATTAAGAAAAGAAGAAAGAATTTCAGATTTAGAATTACTAAAACTGGATAAAGAGAAGATATAAGAATTTAGAAAAGTGAGGAAGTAAAGTAAGAAAAAAAGAAAGAATTTCAGATTTAGAATTACTATAACTGTATAAAGAGAAGATATAAGTATTTAGAAAAGTGAGGAAGTAAAGTAAGAAAAGAAGAAAGAATTTCAGATTTAGAATTACTAAAACTGGATAAAAAGAAGATATAAGAATTTAGAAAAGTGAGGAAGTAAAGTAAGAAAAAAAGAAATAAATTCAGATTTAGAATTACTAAAACTGGATAAAAAGAAGATATAAGAATTTAGAAAAGTGAGGAAGTAAATTAAGAAAAGAAGAAAGAATTTCAGATTTAGAATTACTAAAACTGGATAAAAAGAAGATATAAGAATTTAGAAAAGTGAGGAAGTAAAGTAAGAAAAGAAGAAAGAATTTCAGATTTTAGAATTACTAAAACTGGATAAAAAGAAGATATAAGAATTTAGAAAAGTGAGGAAGTAAAGTAAGAAAAAAAGAAAGAATTTCAGATTTAGAATTACTAAAACTGGATAAAAAGAAGATATAAGAATTTAGAAAAGTGAGGAAGTAAAGTAAGAAAAAAAGAAAGAATTTCAAATTTTAGAATTACTAAAACTGGATAAAAAGAAGATATAAGTATTTAGAAAAGTGAGGAAGTAAAGTAAGAAAAGAAGAAAGAATTTCAGATTTAGAATTACTAAAACTGGATAAAAGAAGTTATAAGAATTTAGAAAAGTGAGGAAGTAAAGTAAGAAAAGAAGAAAGAATTTCAGATTTAGAATTACTAAAACTAGATAAAAAGAAGATATAAGAATTTAGAAAAGTGAGGAAGTAAAGTAAGAAAAGAAGAAAGAATTTCAAATTTTAGAATTACTAAAACTGGATAAGGAGAAGATATAAGTATTTAGAAAAGTGAGGAAGTAAAGTAAGAAAAGAAGAAAGAATTTCAAATTTTAGAATTACTATAACTAGATAAAAAGAAGTTATAAGAATTTAGAAAAGTGAGGAAGTAAAGTAAGAAAAGAAGAAATAAATTCAGATTTAGAATTACTAAAACTGGATAAAAAGAGATAAAAGAAATAGAAAAGTGAGGAAGTAAAGTAATAAAAGAAGAAAGAATTTCAGATTTAGAATTACTAAAACTGGATAAAAAGAAGATATAAGAATTTAGAAAAGTGAGGAAGTAAAGTAAGAAAAAAAGAAAGAATTTCAGATTTAGAATTACTATAACTGTATAAAGAGAAGATATAAGAAATAGAAAAGTGAGGAAGTAAAGTAAGAAAAAAAGAAATAAATTCAGATTTAGAATTACTAAAACTGGATAAAAAGAAGATATAAGTATTTAGAAAAGTGAGGAAGTAAAGTAAGAAAAAAAGAAAGAATTTCAGATTTAGAATTACTATAACTAGATAAAAAGAGATATAAGAATTTAGAAAAGTGAGGAAGTAAAGTAAGAAAAAAAGAAATAAATTCAGATTTAGAATTACTAAAACTGGATAAAAAGAAGATATAAGAATTTAGAAAAGTGAGGAAGTAAATTAAGAAAAGAAGAAAGAATTTCAAATTTTAGAATTACTAAAACTGGATAAAGAAAAGATATAAGTATTTAGAAAAGTGAGGAAGTAAAGTAAAAAAAAAGAAATAAATTCAGATTTAGAATTACTAAAACTGGATAAAGAGAAGATTTAAGTATTTAGAAAAGTGAGGAAGTAAAGTAAGAAAAGAAGAAAGAATTTCAGATTTAGAATTACTAAAACTGGATAAAAAGAAGTTATAAGAATTTAGAAAAGTGAGGAAGTAAATTAAGAAAAAAAGAAAGAATTTCAGATTTAGAATTACTAAAACTGGATAAAAAGAGATAAAAGTAATAGAAAAGTGAGGAAGTAAAGTAAGAAAAGAAGAAAGAATTTCAGATTTAGAATTACTAAAACTGGATAAAAAGAAGTTATAAGAATTTAGAAAAGTGAGGAAGTAAAGTAAGAAAAGAAGAAAGAATTTCAAATTTAGAATTACTAAAACTGATAAAGAGAAGATATAAGTATTTAGAAAAGTGAGGAAGTAAAGTAAGAAAAAAAGAAATAAATTCAGATTTAGAATTACTAAAACTAGATAAAAAGAAGATATAAGAAATAGAAAAGTGAGGAAGTAAAGTAAGAAAAAAAGAAAGAATTTCAGATTTAGAATTACTAAAACTAGATAAAAAGAAGATATAAGAATTTAGAAAAGTGAGGAAGTAAAGTAAGAAAAGAAGAAAGAATTTCAAATTTTAGAATTACTAAAACTGGATAAGGAGAAGATATAAGTATTTAGGAAAGTGAGGAAGTAAATTAAGAAAAGAAGAAAGAATTTCAAATTTTAGAATTACTAAAACTGGATAAAGAGAAGATATAATTATTTAGAAAAGTGAGGAAGTAAAGTAAGAAAAGAAGAAATAAATTCAGATTTAGAATTACTAAAACTGGATAAGGAGAAGATATAAGTATTTAGGAAAGTGAGGAAGTAAATTAAGAAAAGAAGAAAGAATTTCAAATTTTAGAATTACTAAAACTATATAAAGAGAAGATATAAGTATTTAGAAAAGTGAGGAAGTAAAGTAAGAAAAGAAGAAAGAATTTCAGATTTAGAATTACTAAAACTAGATAAAAAGAAGATATAAGAATTTAGAAAAGTGAGGAAGTAAAGTAAGAAAAGAAGAAAGAATTTCAGATTTAGAATTACTAAAACTGGATAAAAAGAAGTTATAAGAATTTAGAAAAGTGAGGAAGTAAATTAAGAAAAAAAGAAAGAATTTCAGATTTAGAATTACTATAACTGTATAAAGAAAAGATATAAGTATTTAGAAAAGTGAGGAAGTAAAGTAAGAAAAAAAGAAATAAATTCAGATTTAGAATTACTAAAACTAGATAAAAAGAAGATATAAGAAATAGAAAAGTGAGGAAGTAAAGTAAGAAAAAAAGAAAGAATTTCAGATTTAGAATTACTAAAACTAGATAAAAAGAAGATATAAGAATTTAGAAAAGTGAGGAAGTAAAGTAAGAAAAGAAGAAAGAATTTCAGATTTAGAATTACTAAAACTAGATAAAAAGAAGTTATAAGAATTTAGAAAAGTGAGGAAGTAAAGTAAGAAAAGAAGAAAGAATTTAAAATTTTAGAATTACTATAACTGGATAAAAGAAGTTATAAGTATTTAGAAAAGTGAGGAAGTAAAGTAAGAAAAAAAGAAATAAATTCAGATTTAGAATTACTAAAACTGGATAAAAAGAAGATATAAGAATTTAGAAAAGTGAGGAAGTAAAGTAAGAAAAAAAGAAATAAATTCAGATTTAGAATTACTAAAACTGGATAAAAAGAAGTTATAAGAATTTAGAAAAGTGAGGAAGTAAAGTAAGAAAAAAAGAAATAAATTCAGATTTAGAATTACTAAAACTGGATAAAGAGAAGATATAAGTATTTAGAAAAGTGAGGAAGTAAAGTAAGAAAAGAAGAAAGAATTTCAGATTTAGAATTACTAAAACTGGATAAAAAGAAGATATAAGAATTTAGAAAAGTGAGGAAGTAAAGTAAGAAAAGAAGAAAGAATTTCAGATTTAGAATTACTAAAACTGGATAAAAAGAAGATTTAAGTATTTAGAAAAATGAGGAAGTAAAGTAAGAAAAAAAGAAATAAATTCAGATTTAGAATTACTAAAACTAGATAAAAAGAAGATATAAGAAATAGAAAAGTGAGGAAGTAAAGTAAGAAAAAAAGAAAGAATTTCAGATTTAGAATTACTAAAACTGGATAAAAAGAAGATATAAGAATTTAGAAAAGTGAGGAAGTAAAGTAAGAAAAGAAGAAAGAATTTCAGATTTAGAATTACTAAAACTGGATAAAGAGAAGATATAAGTATTTAGAAAAGTGAGGAAGTAAAGTAAGAAAAGAAGAAAGAATTTCAGATTTAGAATTACTATAACTGGATAAAAGAAGTTATAAGTATTTAGAAAAGTGAGGAAGTAAAGTAAGAAAAAAAGAAATAAATTCAGATTTAGAATTACTAAAACTGGATAAAAAGAAGATATAAGTATTTAGAAAAGTGAGGAAGTAAAGTAAGAAAAAAAGAAATAAATTCAGATTTAGAATTACTAAAACTGGATAAAAAGAAGTTATAAGAATTTAGAAAAGTGAGGAAGTAAAGTAAGAAAAGAAGAAAGAATTTCAGATTTAGAATTACTAAAACTGGATAAGGAGAAGATATAAGTATTTAGAAAAGTGAGGAAGTAAAGTAAGAAAAGAAGAAAGAATTTCAGATTTAGAATTACTATAACTGGATAAAAGAAGATATAAGAATTTAGAAAAGTGAGGAAGTAAAGTAAGAAAAGAAGAAAGAATTTCAGATTTAGAATTACTAAAACTGGATAAGGAGAAGATATAAGTATTTAGAAAAGTGAGGAAGTAAAGTAAGTAAAAAAGAAATAAATTCAAATTTAGAATTACTAAAACTAGATAAAAAGAAGTTATAAGAATTTAGAAAAGTGAGGAAGTAAAGTAAGAAAAGAAGAAAGAATTTCAGATTTAGAATTACTAAAACTAGATAAAAAGAGATAAAAGAAATAGAAAAGTGAGGAAGTAAAGTAAGAAAAGAAGAAAGAATTTCAGATTTAGAATTACTAAAACTAGATAAAAAGAAGTTATAAGAATTTAGAAAAGTGAGGAAGTAAAGTAAGAAAAGAAGAAAGAATTTCAGATTTAGAATTACTAAAACTGTATAAAGAGAAGATTTAAGTATTTAGAAAAGTGAGGAAGTAAAGTAAGAAAAAAAGAAATAAATTCAGATTTAGAATTACTAAAACTGGATAAAAAGAAGATATAAGAATTTAGAAAAGTGAGGAAGTAAATTAAGAAAAGAAGAAAGAATTTCAGATTTAGAATTACTTAAACTGGATAAAAAGAGATAAAAGAAATAGAAAAGTGAGGAAGTAAAGTAAGAAAAGAAGAAAGAATTTCAGATTTAGAATTACTAAAACTATATAAAGAGAAGATATAAGTATTTAGAAAAGTGAGGAAGTAAAGTAAGAAAAAAAGAAATAAATTCAGATTTAGAATTACTAAAACTGGATAAAGAGAAGATATAAGAATTTAGAAAAGTGAGGAAGTAAAGTAAGAAAAAAAGAAAGAATTTCAGATTTAGAATTACTAAAACTAGATAAAAAGAGATATAAGAAATAGAAAAGTGAGGAAGTAAAGTAAGAAAAGAAGAAATAAATTCAGATTTAGAATTACTAAAACTGGATAAAAAGAAGATATAAGAATTTAGAAAAGTGAGGAAGTAAAGTAAGAAAAAAAGAAAGAATTTCAGATTTAGAATTACTAAAACTGGATAAAAAGAAGATATAAGAATTTAGAAAAGTGAGGAAGTAAAGTAAGAAAAAAAGAAATAAATTCAGATTTAGAATTACTAAAACTGGATAAAAAGAAGATATAAGAATTTAGAAAAGTGAGGAAGTAAAGTAAGAAAAGAAGAAAGAATTTCAGATTTAGAATTACTAAAACTGGATAAAAAGAAGATATAAGTATTTAGAAAAGTGAGGAAGTAAAGTAAGAAAAGAAGAAAGAATTTCAGATTTAGAATTACTAAAACTGTATAAAGAGAAGATATAAGTATTTAGAAAAGTGAGGAAGTAAAGTAAGAAAAGAAGAAATAAATTCAGATTTAGAATTACTAAAACTGGATAAAAAGAAGATATAAGAATTTAGAAAAGTGAGGAAGTAAAGTAAGAAAAGTAGAAAGAATTTCAAATTTTAGAATTACTAAAACTGGATAAATAGAAGATATAAGAATTTAGAAAAGTGAGGAAGTAAAGTAAGAAAAGAAGAAAGAATTTCAGATTTAGAATTACTAAAACTAGATAAAAAGAGATATAAGAAATAGAAAAGTGAGGAAGTAAAGTAAGAAAAGAAGAAATAAATTCAGATTTAGAATTACTAAAACTGGATAAAAAGAAGATATAAGAATTTAGAAAAGTGAGGAAGTAAAGTAAGAAAAGAAGAAAGAATTTCAGATTTAGAATTACTAAAACTGTATAAAGAGAAGATATAAGAATTTAGAAAAGTGAGGAAGTAAAGTAAGAAAAGAAGAAAGAATTTCAGATTTAGAATTACTAAAACTAGATAAAAAGAAGTTATAAGAATTTAGAAAAGTGAGGAAGTAAAGTAAGAAAAGAAGAAAGAATTTCAGATTTAGAATTACTAAAACTGGATAAAAAGAAGATATAAGAATTTAGAAAAGTGAGGAAGTAAAGTAAGAAAAAAAGAAATAAATTCAGATTTAGAATTACTAAAACTGGATAAAAAGAGATAAAAGTAATAGAAAAGTGAGGAAGTAAAGTAAGAAAAGAAGAAAGAATTTCAGATTTAGAATTACTAAAACTGGATAAAAAGAAGATATAAGTATTTAGAAAAGTGAGGAAGTAAAGTAAGAAAAGAAGAAAGAATTTCAGATTTAGAATTACTATAACTAGATAAAAAGAGATATAAGAAATAGAAAAGTGAGGAAGTAAAGTAAGAAAAAAAGAAAGAATTTCAGATTTAGAATTACTAAAACTAGATAAAAAGAGATATAAGAAATAGAAAAGTGAGGAAGTAAAGTAAGAAAAGAAGAAATAAATTCAGATTTAGAATTACTAAAACTTAGAGATAAAAAAAAGTTATAAGAATTTAGAAAAGTGAGGAAGTAAAGTAAGAAAAGAAGAAAGAATTTCAAATTTTAGAATTACTAAAACTGGATAAAGAGAAGATATAAGTATTTAGAAAAGTGAGGAAGTAAAGTAAGAAAAGAAGAAATAAATTCAGATTTAGAATTACTAAAACTGGATAAAAAGAAGATATAAGAATTTAGAAAAGTGAGGAAGTAAAGTAAGAAAAGTAGAAAGAATTTCAAATTTTAGAATTACTAAAACTGGATAAATAGAAGATATAAGAATTTAGAAAAGTGAGGAAGTAAAGTAAGAAAAGAAGAAAGAATTTCAGATTTAGAATTACTAAAACTAGATAAAAAGAGATATAAGAAATAGAAAAGTGAGGAAGTAAAGTAAGAAAAGAAGAAATAAATTCAGATTTAGAATTACTAAAACTGGATAAAAAGAAGATATAAGAATTTAGAAAAGTGAGGAAGTAAAGTAAGAAAAGAAGAAAGAATTTCAGATTTAGAATTACTAAAACTGATAAAGAGAAGATATAAGTATTTAGAAAAGTGAGGAAGTAAAGTAAGAAAAAAAGAAATAAATTCAGATTTAGAATTACTAAAACTAGATAAAAAGAAGATATAAGAAATAGAAAAGTGAGGAAGTAAAGTAAGAAAAAAAGAAAGAATTTCAGATTTAGAATTACTAAAACTAGATAAAAAGAAGATATAAGAATTTAGAAAAGTGAGGAAGTAAAGTAAGAAAAGAAGAAAGAATTTCAGATTTAGAATTACTAAAACTGGATAAAAAGAAGATATAAGAATTTAGAAAAGTGAGGAAGTAAAGTAAGAAAAAAAGAAATAAATTCAGATTTAGAATTACTAAAACTGGATAAAAAGAGATAAAAGTAATAGAAAAGTGAGGAAGTAAAGTAAGAAAAGAAGAAAGAATTTCAGATTTAGAATTACTAAAACTGGATAAAAAGAAGATATAAGTATTTAGAAAAGTGAGGAAGTAAAGTAAGAAAAGAAGAAAGAATTTCAGATTTAGAATTACTATAACTAGATAAAAAGAGATATAAGAAATAGAAAAGTGAGGAAGTAAAGTAAGAAAAAAAGAAAGAATTTCAGATTTAGAATTACTAAAACTAGATAAAAAGAGATATAAGAAATAGAAAAGTGAGGAAGTAAAGTAAGAAAAGAAGAAATAAATTCAGATTTAGAATTACTAAAACTTAGAGATAAAAAAAAGTTATAAGAATTTAGAAAAGTGAGGAAGTAAAGTAAGAAAAGAAGAAAGAATTTCAAATTTTAGAATTACTAAAACTGGATAAAGAGAAGATATAAGTATTTAGAAAAGTGAGGAAGTAAAGTAAAAAAAAAGAAATAAATTCAGATTTAGAATTACTAAAACTGGATAAAGAGAAGATTTAAGTATTTAGAAAAGTGAGGAAGTAAAGTAAGAAAAGAAGAAAGAATTTCAGATTTAGAATTACTAAAACTGGATAAAAAGAAGTTATAAGAATTTAGAAAAGTGAGGAAGTAAATTAAGAAAAAAAGAAAGAATTTCAGATTTAGAATTACTAAAACTGGATAAAAAGAGATAAAAGTAATAGAAAAGTGAGGAAGTAAAGTAAGAAAAGAAGAAAGAATTTCAGATTTAGAATTACTAAAACTGGATAAAAAGAAGTTATAAGAATTTAGAAAAGTGAGGAAGTAAAGTAAGAAAAGAAGAAAGAATTTCAAATTTAGAATTACTAAAACTGATAAAGAGAAGATATAAGTATTTAGAAAAGTGAGGAAGTAAAGTAAGAAAAAAAGAAATAAATTCAGATTTAGAATTACTAAAACTAGATAAAAAGAAGATATAAGAAATAGAAAAGTGAGGAAGTAAAGTAAGAAAAAAAGAAAGAATTTCAGATTTAGAATTACTAAAACTAGATAAAAAGAAGATATAAGAATTTAGAAAAGTGAGGAAGTAAAGTAAGAAAAGAAGAAAGAATTTCAAATTTTAGAATTACTAAAACTGGATAAGGAGAAGATATAAGTATTTAGGAAAGTGAGGAAGTAAATTAAGAAAAGAAGAAAGAATTTCAAATTTTAGAATTACTAAAACTGGATAAAGAGAAGATATAATTATTTAGAAAAGTGAGGAAGTAAAGTAAGAAAAGAAGAAATAAATTCAGATTTAGAATTACTAAAACTGGATAAGGAGAAGATATAAGTATTTAGGAAAGTGAGGAAGTAAATTAAGAAAAGAAGAAAGAATTTCAAATTTTAGAATTACTAAAACTATATAAAGAGAAGATATAAGTATTTAGAAAAGTGAGGAAGTAAAGTAAGAAAAGAAGAAAGAATTTCAGATTTAGAATTACTAAAACTAGATAAAAAGAAGATATAAGAATTTAGAAAAGTGAGGAAGTAAAGTAAGAAAAGAAGAAAGAATTTCAGATTTAGAATTACTAAAACTGGATAAAAAGAAGTTATAAGAATTTAGAAAAGTGAGGAAGTAAATTAAGAAAAAAAGAAAGAATTTCAGATTTAGAATTACTATAACTGTATAAAGAAAAGATATAAGTATTTAGAAAAGTGAGGAAGTAAAGTAAGAAAAAAAGAAATAAATTCAGATTTAGAATTACTAAAACTAGATAAAAAGAAGATATAAGAAATAGAAAAGTGAGGAAGTAAAGTAAGAAAAAAAGAAAGAATTTCAGATTTAGAATTACTAAAACTAGATAAAAAGAAGATATAAGAATTTAGAAAAGTGAGGAAGTAAAGTAAGAAAAGAAGAAAGAATTTCAGATTTAGAATTACTAAAACTAGATAAAAAGAAGTTATAAGAATTTAGAAAAGTGAGGAAGTAAAGTAAGAAAAGAAGAAAGAATTTAAAATTTTAGAATTACTATAACTGGATAAAAGAAGTTATAAGTATTTAGAAAAGTGAGGAAGTAAAGTAAGAAAAAAAGAAATAAATTCAGATTTAGAATTACTAAAACTGGATAAAAAGAAGATATAAGAATTTAGAAAAGTGAGGAAGTAAAGTAAGAAAAAAAGAAATAAATTCAGATTTAGAATTACTAAAACTGGATAAAAAGAAGTTATAAGAATTTAGAAAAGTGAGGAAGTAAAGTAAGAAAAAAAGAAATAAATTCAGATTTAGAATTACTAAAACTGGATAAAAAGAAGATATAAGTATTTAGAAAAGTGAGGAAGTAAAGTAAGAAAAGAAGAAAGAATTTCAGATTTAGAATTACTAAAACTGGATAAAAAGAAGATATAAGTATTTAGAAAAGTGAGGAAGTAAAGTAAGAAAAGAAGAAAGAATTTCAGATTTAGAATTACTAAAACTGGATAAAAAGAAGATTTAAGTATTTAGAAAAATGAGGAAGTAAAGTAAGAAAAAAAGAAATAAATTCAGATTTAGAATTACTAAAACTAGATAAAAAGAAGATATAAGAAATAGAAAAGTGAGGAAGTAAAGTAAGAAAAAAAGAAAGAATTTCAGATTTAGAATTACTAAAACTGGATAAAAAGAAGATATAAGAATTTAGAAAAGTGAGGAAGTAAAGTAAGAAAAGAAGAAAGAATTTCAGATTTAGAATTACTAAAACTGGATAAAGAGAAGATATAAGAATTTAGAAAAGTGAGGAAGTAAAGTAAGAAAAGAAGAAAGAATTTCAGATTTAGAATTACTATAACTGGATAAAAGAAGTTATAAGTATTTAGAAAAGTGAGGAAGTAAAGTAAGAAAAAAAGAAATAAATTCAGATTTAGAATTACTAAAACTGGATAAAAAGAAGATATAAGTATTTAGAAAAGTGAGGAAGTAAAGTAAGAAAAAAAGAAATAAATTCAGATTTAGAATTACTAAAACTGGATAAAAAGAAGTTATAAGAATTTAGAAAAGTGAGGAAGTAAAGTAAGAAAAGAAGAAAGAATTTCAGATTTAGAATTACTAAAACTGGATAAGGAGAAGATATAAGTATTTAGAAAAGTGAGGAAGTAAAGTAAGAAAAGAAGAAAGAATTTCAGATTTAGAATTACTATAACTGGATAAAAGAAGATATAAGAATTTAGAAAAGTGAGGAAGTAAAGTAAGAAAAGAAGAAAGAATTTCAGATTTAGAATTACTAAAACTGGTCAAGGAGAAGATATAAGTATTTAGAAAAGTGAGGAAGTAAAGTAAGTAAAAAAGAAATAAATTCAAATTTAGAATTACTAAAACTAGATAAAAAGAAGTTATAAGAATTTAGAAAAGTGAGGAAGTAAAGTAAGAAAAGAAGAAAGAATTTCAGATTTAGAATTACTAAAACTAGATAAAAAGAGATAAAAGAAATAGAAAAGTGAGGAAGTAAAGTAAGAAAAGAAGAAAGAATTTCAGATTTAGAATTACTAAAACTAGATAAAAAGAAGTTATAAGAATTTAGAAAAGTGAGGAAGTAAAGTAAGAAAAGAAGAAAGAATTTCAGATTTAGAATTACTAAAACTGTATAAAGAGAAGATTTAAGTATTTAGAAAAGTGAGGAAGTAAAGTAAGAAAAAAAGAAATAAATTCAGATTTAGAATTACTAAAACTGGATAAAAAGAAGATATAAGAATTTAGAAAAGTGAGGAAGTAAATTAAGAAAAGAAGAAAGAATTTCAGATTTAGAATTACTTAAACTGGATAAAAAGAGATAAAAGAAATAGAAAAGTGAGGAAGTAAAGTAAGAAAAGAAGAAAGAATTTCAGATTTAGAATTACTAAAACTATATAAAGAGAAGATATAAGTATTTAGAAAAGTGAGGAAGTAAAGTAAGAAAAAAAGAAATAAATTCAGATTTAGAATTACTAAAACTGGATAAAGAGAAGATATAAGAATTTAGAAAAGTGAGGAAGTAAAGTAAGAAAAAAAGAAAGAATTTCAGATTTAGAATTACTAAAACTAGATAAAAAGAGATATAAGAAATAGAAAAGTGAGGAAGTAAAGTAAGAAAAGAAGAAATAAATTCAGATTTAGAATTACTAAAACTGGATAAAAAGAAGATATAAGAATTTAGAAAAGTGAGGAAGTAAAGTAAGAAAAAAAGAAAGAATTTCAGATTTAGAATTACTAAAACTGGATAAAAAGAAGATATAAGAATTTAGAAAAGTGAGGAAGTAAAGTAAGAAAAAAAGAAATAAATTCAGATTTAGAATTACTAAAACTGGATAAAAAGAAGATATAAGAATTTAGAAAAGTGAGGAAGTAAAGTAAGAAAAGAAGAAAGAATTTCAGATTTAGAATTACTAAAACTGGATAAAAAGAAGATATAAGTATTTAGAAAAGTGAGGAAGTAAAGTAAGAAAAGAAGAAAGAATTTCAGATTTAGAATTACTAAAACTGTATAAAGAGAAGATATAAGTATTTAGAAAAGTGAGGAAGTAAAGTAAGAAAAGAAGAAATAAATTCAGATTTAGAATTACTAAAACTGGATAAAAAGAAGATATAAGAATTTAGAAAAGTGAGGAAGTAAAGTAAGAAAAGTAGAAAGAATTTCAAATTTTAGAATTACTAAAACTGGATAAATAGAAGATATAAGAATTTAGAAAAGTGAGGAAGTAAAGTAAGAAAAGAAGAAAGAATTTCAGATTTAGAATTACTAAAACTAGATAAAAAGAGATATAAGAAATAGAAAAGTGAGGAAGTAAAGTAAGAAAAGAAGAAATAAATTCAGATTTAGAATTACTAAAACTGGATAAAAAGAAGATATAAGAATTTAGAAAAGTGAGGAAGTAAAGTAAGAAAAGAAGAAAGAATTTCAGATTTAGAATTACTAAAACTGTATAAAGAGAAGATATAAGAATTTAGAAAAGTGAGGAAGTAAAGTAAGAAAAGAAGAAAGAATTTCAGATTTAGAATTACTAAAACTAGATAAAAAGAAGTTATAAGAATTTAGAAAAGTGAGGAAGTAAAGTAAGAAAAGAAGAAAGAATTTCAGATTTAGAATTACTAAAACTGGATAAAAAGAAGATATAAGAATTTAGAAAAGTGAGGAAGTAAAGTAAGAAAAAAAGAAATAAATTCAGATTTAGAATTACTAAAACTGGATAAAAAGAGATAAAAGTAATAGAAAAGTGAGGAAGTAAAGTAAGAAAAGAAGAAAGAATTTCAGATTTAGAATTACTAAAACTGGATAAAAAGAAGATATAAGTATTTAGAAAAGTGAGGAAGTAAAGTAAGAAAAGAAGAAAGAATTTCAGATTTAGAATTACTATAACTAGATAAAAAGAGATATAAGAAATAGAAAAGTGAGGAAGTAAAGTAAGAAAAAAAGAAAGAATTTCAGATTTAGAATTACTAAAACTAGATAAAAAGAGATATAAGAAATAGAAAAGTGAGGAAGTAAAGTAAGAAAAGAAGAAATAAATTCAGATTTAGAATTACTAAAACTTAGAGATAAAAAAAAGTTATAAGAATTTAGAAAAGTGAGGAAGTAAAGTAAGAAAAGAAGAAAGAATTTCAAATTTAGAATTACTAAAACTGGATAAAAAGAAGATATAAGTATTTAGAAAAGTGAGGAAGTAAAGTAAGAAAAGAAGAAAGAATTTCAAATTTTAGAATTACTAAAACTGGATAAAAAGAAGATATAAGAAATAGAAAAGTGAGGAAGTAAAGTAAGAAAAGAAGAAATAAATTCAGGTATAGAATTACTAAAACTGGATAAAAAGAAGATATAAGAATTTAGAAAAGTGAGGAAGTAAAGTAAGAAAAGAAGAAGAATTTCAGATTTAGAATTACTAAAACTGGATAAAAAGAAGATATAAGTATTTAGAAAAGTGAGGAAGTAAAGTAAGAAAAGAAGAAAGAATTTCAGATTTAGAATTACTAAAACTGGATAAAAAGAAGATATAAGTATTTAGAAAAGTGAGGAAGTAAAGTAAGAAAAGAAGAAAGAATTTCAGATTTAGAATTACTATAACTAGATAAAAAGAGATATAAGAAATAGAAAAGTGAGGAAGTAAAGTAAGAAAAAAAGAAATAAATTCAGATTTAGAATTACTAAAACTGGATAAAAAGAAGTTATAAGAATTTAGAAAAGTGAGGAAGTAAAGTAAGAAAAGAAGAAAGAATTTCAGATTTAGAATTACTAAAACTGTATAAAGAGAAGATATAAGTATTTAGAAAAGTGAGGAAGTAAAGTAAGAAAAGAAGAAAGATTTTCAAATTTTAGAATTACTAAAACTGGATAAGGAGAAGATATAAGTATTTAGAAAAGTGAGGAAGTAAAGTAAGAAAAAAAGAAAGAATTTCAGATTTAGAATTACTAAAACTGGATAAAAAGAAGTTATAAGAATTTAGAAAAGTGAGGAAGTAAAGTAAGAAAAGAAGAAAGAATTTCAGATTTAGAATTACTAAAACTGGATAAAGAGAAGATATAAGAATTTAGAAAAGTGAGGAAGTAAAGTAAGAAAAAAAGAAAGAATTTCAGATTTAGAATTACTATAACTAGATAAAAAGAAGATATAAGAAATAGAAAAGTGAGGAAGTAAAGTAAGAAAAGAAGAAATAAATTCAGGTTTAGAATTACTAAAACTGGATAAAAAGAAGATATAAGAATTTAGAAAAGTGAGGAAGTAAAGTAAGAAAAAAAGAAATAAATTCAGATTTAGAATTACTAAAACTGGATAAAAGAAGATATAAGAATTTAGGAAAGTGAGGAAGTAAAGTAAGAAAAGAAGAAAGAATTTCAGATTTAGAATTACTATAACTAGATAAAAAGAGATATAAGAAATAGAAAAGTGAGGAAGTAAAGTAAGAAAAGAAGAAAGAATTTCAGATTTAGAATTACTAAAACTATATAAAGAGAAGATATAAAAATTTAGAAAAGTGAGGAAGTAAAGTAAGAAAAGAAGAAAGAATTTCAGATTTAGAATTACTAAAACTAGATAAAAAGAAGATATAAGAAATAGAAAAGTGAGGAAGTAAAGTAAGAAAAGAAGAAAGAATTTCAGATTTAGAATTACTAAAACTGGATAAAGAGAAGATATAAGTATTTAGAAAAGTGAGGAAGTAAAGTAAGAAAAGAAGAAAGAATTTCAGATTTAGAATTACTATAACTAGATAAAAAGAAGATATAAGAATTTAGAAAAGTGAGGAAGTAAAGTAAGAAAAGAAGAAAGAATTTCAGATTTAGAATTACTAAAACTGTATAAAGAGAAGATATAAGAATTTAGAAAAGTGAGGAAGTAAAGTAAGAAAAGAAGAAAGAATTTCAGATTTAGAATTACTATAACTGGATAAAAAGAAGATATAAGAATTTAGAAAAGTGAGGAAGTAAAGTAAGAAAAAAAGAAAGAATTTCAGATTTAGAATTACTATAACTAGATAAAAAGAGATATAAGAATTTAGAAAAGTGAGGAAGTAAAGTAAGAAAAGAAGAAAGAATTTCAGATTTAGAATTACTAAAACTGGATAAAAAGAAGATATAAGTATTTAGAAAAGTAAGGAAGTAAATTAAGAAAAGAAGAAAGAATTTCAGATTTAGAATTACTATAACTAGATAAAAAGAGATATAAGAAATAGAAAAGTGAGGAAGTAAAGTAAGAAAAGAAGAAATAAATTCAGGTTTAGAATTACTAAAACTGGATAAAAAGAAGATATAAGAATTTAGAAAAGTGAGGAAGTAAAGTAAGAAAAGAAGAAGAATTTCAGATTTAGAATTACTAAAACTGGATAAGGAGAAGATATAAGTATTTAGGAAAGTGAGGAAGTAAATTAATAAAAGAAGAAAGAATTTCAGATTTAGAATTACTATAACTAGATAAAAAGAGATATAAGAATTTAGAAAAGTGAGGAAGTAAAGTAAGAAAAGAAGAAAAAACAGGTTTAGAATTACTAAAACTGGATAAGGAGAAGATATAAGTATTTAGAAAAGTGAGGAAGTAAAGTAAGAAAAGAAGAAAGAATTTCAGATTTAGAATTACTAAAACTGGATAAAGAGAAGATATAAGTATTTAGAAAAGTGAGGAAGTAAAGTAAGAAAAGAAGAAAGAATTTCAGATTTAGAATTACTAAAACTAGATAAAAAGAAGATATAAGTATTTAGAAAAGTGAGGAAGTAAAGTAAGAAAAGAAGAAAGAATTTCAGATTTAGAATTACTAAAAATGGATAAAGAGAAGATATAAGAATTTAGAAAAGTGAGGAAGTAAAGTAAGAAAAGAAGAAATAAATTCAGATTTAGAATTACTAAAACTGGATAAAAAGAAGATATAAGAATTTAGAAAAGTGAGGAAGTAAAGTAAGAAAAAAAGAAATAAATTCAGATTTAGAATTACTAAAACTGGATAAAAAGAAGATATAAGAATTTAGAAAAGTGAGGAAGTAAAGTAAGAAAAGAAGAAAGAATTTCAGATTTAGAATTACTATAACTAGATAAAAAGAAGATATAAGAATTTAGAAAAGTGAGGAAGTAAAGTAAGAAAAGAAGAAAGAATTTCAGATTTAGAATTACTAAAACTGTATAAAGAGAAGATATAAGAAATAGAAAAGTGAGGAAGTAAAGTAAGAAAAGAAGAAATAAATTCAGATTTAGAATTACTAAAACTAGATAAAAAGAAGTTATAAGAATTTAGAAAAGTGAGGAAGTAAAGTAAGAAAAGAAGAAAGAATTTCAAATTTTAGAATTACTAAAACTGTATAAAGAGAAGATATAAGTATTTAGAAAAGTGAGGAAGTAAAGTAAGAAAAAAAGAAATAAATTCAGATTTAGAATTACTAAAACTGGATAAAAAGAAGATATAAGTATTTAGAAAAGTGAGGAAGTAAAGTAAGAAAAGAAGAAAGAATTTCAGATTTAGAATTACTAAAACTGGATAAAAAGAAGATATAAGTATTTAGAAAAGTGAGGAAGTAAAGTAAGAAAAGAAGAAAGAATTTCAGATTTAGAATTACTATAACTAGATAAAAAGAGATATAAGAAATAGAAAAGTGAGGAAGTAAAGTAAGAAAAAAAGAAATAAATTCAGATTTAGAATTACTAAAACTGGATAAAAAGAAGTTATAAGAATTTAGAAAAGTGAGGAAGTAAAGTAAGAAAAGAAGAAAGAATTTCAGATTTAGAATTACTAAAACTAGATAAAAAGAGATAAAAGAAATAGAAAAGTGAGGAAGTAAAGTAAGAAAAGAAGAAAGATTTTCAAATTTTAGAATTACTAAAACTGGATAAGGAGAAGATATAAGTATTTAGAAAAGTGAGGAAGTAAAGTAAGAAAAAAAGAAAGAATTTCAGATTTAGAATTACTAAAACTGGATAAAAAGAAGATATAAGAATTTAGAAAAGTGAGGAAGTAAAGTAAGAAAAGTAGAAAGAATTTCAAATTTTAGAATTACTAAAACTGGATAAGGAGAAGATATAAGTATTTAGAAAAGTGAGGAAGTAAAGTAAGAAAAAAAGAAAGAATTTCAGATTTAGAATTACTAAAACTGGATAAAAAGAAGATATAAGTATTTAGAAAAGTGAGGAAGTAAAGTAAGAAAAGAAGAAAGAATTTCAGATTTAGAATTACTATAACTAGATAAAAAGAGATATAAGAAATAGAAAAGTGAGGAAGTAAAGTAAGAAAAAAAGAAATAAATTCAGATTTAGAATTACTAAAACTGGATAAAAAGAAGTTATAAGAATTTAGAAAAGTGAGGAAGTAAAGTAAGAAAAGAAGAAAGAATTTCAGATTTAGAATTACTAAAACTGGATAAAAAGAAGATATAAGTATTTAGAAAAGTGAGGAAGTAAAGTAAGAAAAGAAGAAAGAATTTCAGATTTAGAATTACTAAAACTGTATAAAGAGAAGATATAAGTATTTAGAAAAGTGAGGAAGTAAAGTAAGAAAAGAAGAGAGATTTTCAAATTTTAGAATTACTAAAACTGGATAAGGAGAAGATATAAGTATTTAGAAAAGTGAGGAAGTAAAGTAAGAAAAAAAGAAAGAATTTCAGATTTAGAATTACTAAAACTGGATAAAAAGAAGATATAAGTATTTAGAAAAGTGAGGAAGTAAAGTAAGAAAAGAAGAAAGAATTTCAGATTTAGAATTACTATAACTAGATAAAAAGAGATATAAGAAATAGAAAAGTGAGGAAGTAAAGTAAGAAAAGAAGAAAGAATTTCAAATTTTAGAATTACTAAAACTGGATAAGGAGAAGATATAAGTATTTAGGAAAGTGAGGAAGTAAAGTAAGAAAAGAAGAAAGAATTTCAGATTTAGAATTACTATAACTAGATAAAAAGAGATATAAGAAATAGAAAAGTGAGGAAGTAAAGTAAGAAAAGAAGAAAGAATTTCAGATTTAGAATTACTATAACTAGATAAAAAGAGATATAAGAAATAGAAAAGTGAGGAAGTAAAGTAAGAAAAAAAGAAATAAATTCAGATTTAGAATTACTAAAACTGGATAAAAAGAAGTTATAAGAATTTAGAAAAGTGAGGAAGTAAAGTAAGAAAAGAAGAAAGAATTTCAGATTTAGAATTACTAAAACTGTATAAAGAGAAGATATAAGTATTTAGAAAAGTGAGGAAGTAAAGTAAGAAAAGAAGAAAGATTTTCAGATTTAGAATTACTAAAACTGGATAAAGAGAAGATATAAGTATTTAGAAAAGTGAGGAAGTAAAGTAAGAAAAGAAGAAAGAATTTCAGATTTAGAATTACTAAAACTAGATAAAAAGAAGTTATAAGAATTTAGAAAAGTGAGGAAGTAAAGTAAGAAAAGAAGAAAGAATTTCAAATTTTAGAATTACTAAAACTGTATAAAGAGAAGATATAAGTATTTAGAAAAGTGTGGAAGTAAAGTAAGAAAAAAAGAAATAAATTCAGATTTAGAATTACTAAAACTGGATAAAAAGAAGATATAAGTATTTAGAAAAGTGAGGAAGTAAAGTAAGAAAAGAAGAAAGAATTTCAGATTTAGAATTACTAAAACTGGATAAAAAGAAGATATAAGTATTTAGAAAAGTGAGGAAGTAAAGTAAGAAAAGAAGAAAGAATTTCAGATTTAGAATTACTATAACTAGATAAAAAGAGATATAAGAAATAGAAAAGTGAGGAAGTAAAGTAAGAAAAAAAGAAATAAATTCAGATTTAGAATTACTAAAACTGGATAAAAAGAAGTTATAAGAATTTAGAAAAGTGAGGAAGTAAAGTAAGAAAAGAAGAAAGAATTTCAGATTTAGAATTACTAAAACTGTATAAAGAGAAGATATAAGTATTTAGAAAAGTGAGGAAGTAAAGTAAGAAAAGAAGAAAGATTTTCAAATTTTAGAATTACTAAAACTGGATAAGGAGAAGATATAAGTATTTAGAAAAGTGAGGAAGTAAAGTAAGAAAAAAAGAAAGAATTTCAGATTTAGAATTACTAAAACTGGATAAAAAGAAGATATAAGAATTTAGAAAAGTGAGGAAGTAAAGTAAGAAAAGTAGAAAGAATTTCAAATTTTAGAATTACTAAAACTGGATAAAAGAAGTTATAAGAATTTAGAAAAGTGAGGAAGTAAAGTAAGAAAAGAAGAAAGAATTTCAGATTTAGAATTACTATAACTAGATAAAAAGAGATATAAGAAATAGAAAAGTGAGGAAGTAAAGTAAGAAAAAAAGAAAGAATTTCAGATTTAGAATTACTAAAACTGTATAAAGAGAAGATATAAGTATTTAGAAAAGTGAGGAAGTAAAGTAAGAAAAGAAGAAATAATTTCAGATTTAGAATTACTAAAACTGGATAAAAAGAAGATATAAGAAATAGAAAAGTGAGGAAGTAAAGTAAGAAAAGAAGAAATAAATTCAGGTATAGAATTACTAAAACTGGATAAAAAGAAGATATAAGAATTTAGAAAAGTGAGGAAGTAAAGTAAGAAAAGAAGAAGAATTTCAGATTTAGAATTACTAAAACTGGATAAGGAGAAGATATAAGTATTTAGGAAAGTGAGGAAGTAAATTAAGAAAAGAAGAAAGAATTTCAGATTTAGAATTACTATAACTAGATAAAAAGAGATATAAGAAATAGAAAAGTGAGGAAGTAAAGTAAGAAAAGAAGAAAGAATTTCAGATTTAGAATTACTAAAACTATATAAAGAGAAGATATAAAAATTTAGAAAAGTGAAGAAGTAAATTAAGAAAAGAAGAAAGAATTTCAAATTTTAGAATTACTAAAACTAGATAAAAAGAAGTTATAAGAATTTAGAAAAGTGAGGAAGTAAAGTAAGAAAAGAAGAGAGAATTTCAGATTTAGAATTACTAAAACTGATAAAGAGAAGATATAAGTATTTAGAAAAGTGAGGAAGTAAAGTAAGAAAAGAAGAATTAATTTCAGATTTAGAATTACTAAAACTTAGAGTAAAAAAAAAGTTATAAGAATTTAGAAAAGTGAGGAAGTAAAGTAAGAAAAGAAGAAATAAATTCAGGTTTAGAATTACTAAAACTGGATAAAAAGAAGATATAAGAATTTAGAAAAGTGAGGAAGTAAAGTAAGAAAAAAAGAAAGAATTTCAGATTTTGAATTACTAAAACTGGATAAGGAGAAGATATAAGTATTTAGGAAAGTGAGGAAGTAAATTAAGAAAAGAAGAAAGAATTTCAGATTTAGAATTACTATAACTAGATAAAAAGAGATATAAGAAATAGAAAAGTGAGGAAGTAAAGTAAGAAAAGAAGAAAGAATTTCAGATTTAGAATTACTAAAACTGGATAAAGAGAAGATATAAGTATTTAGAAAAGTGAGGAAGTAAAGTAAGAAAAGAAGAAAGAATTTCAGATTTAGAATTACTAAAACTAGATAAAAAGAAGATATAAGTATTTAGAAAAGTGAGGAAGTAAAGTAAGAAAAGAAGAAAGAATTTCAGATTTAGAATTACTAAAAATGGATAAAGAGAAGATATAAGAATTTAGAAAAGTGAGGAAGTAAAGTAAGAAAAAAAGAAATAAATTCAGATTTAGAATTACTAAAACTGGATAAAAAAAAGATATAAGAATTTAGAAAAGTGAGGAAGTAAAGTAAGAAAAGAAGAAAGAATTTCAGATTTAGAATTACTATAACTAGATAAAAAGAGATATAAGAAATAGAAAAGTGAGGAAGTAAAGTAAGAAAAGAAGAAAGAATTTCAGATTTAGAATTACTAAAACTGGATAAAGAGAAGATATAAGTATTTAGAAAAGTGAGGAAGTAAAGTAAGAAAAAAGAAATAATTCAGATTTAGAATTACTAAAACTAGATAAAAAGAAGATATAAGTATTTAGAAAAGTGAGGAAGTAAAGTAAGAAAAGAAGAAAGAATTTCAGATTTAGAATTACTAAAAATGGATAAAGAGAAGATATAAGAATTTAGAAAAGTGAGGAAGTAAAGTAAGAAAAGTAGAAAGAATTTCAAATTTTAGAATTACTAAAACTGGATAAAGAGAAGATATAAGAATTTAGAAAAGTGAGGAAGTAAAGTAAGAAAAAAAGAAATAAATTCAGATTTAGAATTACTAAAACTGGATAAAAAGAAGATATAAGAATTTAGAAAAGTGAGGAAGTAAAGTAAGAAAAGAAGAAAGAATTTCAGATTTAGAATTACTAAAAATGGATAAAGAGAAGATATAAGAATTTAGAAAAGTGAGGAAGTAAAGTAAGAAAAAAAGAAATAAATTCAGATTTAGAATTACTAAAACTAGATAAAAAGAAGATATAAGTATTTAGAAAAGTGAGGAAGTAAAGTAAGAAAAGAAGAAAGAATTTCAGATTTAGAATTACTAAAAATGGATAAAGAGAAGATATAAGAATTTAGAAAAGTGAGGAAGTAAAGTAAGAAAAAAAGAAATAAATTCAGATTTAGAATTACTAAAACTGGATAAAAAGAAGATATAAGAATTTAGAAAAGTGAGGAAGTAAAGTAAGAAAAAAAGAAATAAATTCAGATTTAGAATTACTAAAACTGGATAAAAAGAAGATATAAGAATTTAGAAAAGTGAGGAAGTAAAGTAAGAAAAGAAGAAAGAATTTCAGATTTAGAATTACTAAAACTGGATAAAAAGAAGATATAAGAATTTAGAAAAGTGAGGAAGTAAAGTAAGAAAAGAAGAAAGAATTTCAAATTTTAGAATTACTAAAACTGGATAAAAGAAGTTATAAGAATTTAGAAAAGTGAGGAAGTAAAGTAAGAAAAAAAGAAAGAATTTCAGATTTAGAATTACTAAAACTAGATAAAAAGAGATATAAGAAATAGAAAAGTGAGGAAGTAAAGTAAGAAAAAAAGAAAGAATTTCAAATTTAGAATTACTAAAACTGGATAAAAGAAGATATAAGTATTTAGAAAAGTGAGGAAGTAAAGTAAGAAAAGAAGAAAGAATTTCAGATTTAGAATTACTATAACTGGATAAAAGAAGTTATAAGAATTTAGAAAAGTGAGGAAGTAAAGTAAGAAAAGAAGAAAGAATTTCAGATTTAGAATTACTATAACTAGATAAAAAGAGATATAAGAAATAGAAAAGTGAGGAAGTAAAGTAAGAAAAGAAGAAAGAATTTCAGATTTAGAATTACTAAAACTAGATAAAAAGAAGATATAAGAATTTAGAAAAGTGAGGAAGTAAAGTAAGAAAAAAAGAAAGAATTTCAGATTTAGAATTACTATAACTAGATAAAAAGAGATATAAGAAATAGAAAAGTGAGGAAGTAAAGTAAGAAAAAAAGAAATAAATTCAGATTTAGAATTACTAAAACTGGATAAAAAGAAGATATAAGAATTTAGAAAAGTGAGGAAGTAAAGTAAGAAAAAAAGAAAGAATTTCAGATTTAGAATTACTAAAACTATATAAAGAGAAGATATAAGTATTTAGAAAAGTGAGGAAGTAAAGTAAGAAAAAAAGAAATAAATTCAGATTTAGAATTACTAAAACTGGATAAAAAGAAGATATAAGTATTTAGAAAAGTGAGGAAGTAAATTAAGAAAAAAAGAAAGAATTTCAGATTTAGAATTACTAAAACTGGATAAAAGAGATAAAAGTAATAGAAAAGTGAGGAAGTAAAGTAAGAAAAGAAGAAAGAATTTCAGATTTAGAATTACTAAAACTGGATAAAAAGAAGTTATAAGAATTTAGAAAAGTGAGGAAGTAAAGTAAGAAAAGAAGAAAGAATTTCAAATTTAGAATTACTAAAACTGATAAAGAGAAGATATAAGTATTTAGAAAAGTGAGGAAGTAAAGTAAGAAAAAAAGAAATAATTTCAGATTTAGAATTACTAAAACTAGATAAAAAGAAGATATAAGAATTAGAAAAGTGAGGAAGTAAAGTAAGAAAAAAAGAAATAATTTCAGATTTAGAATTACTAAAACTGGATAAAAAGAAGATATAAGAATTTAGAAAAGTGAGGAAGTAAAGTAAGAAAAGAAGAAAGAATTTCAGATTTAGAATTACTAAAACTGGATAAAGAGAAGATATAAGAATTTAGAAAAGTGAGGAAGTAAAGTAAGAAAAGAAGAAAGAATTTCAGATTTAGAATTACTAAAACTGGATAAAAAGAAGATATAAGAATTTAGAAAAGTGAGGAAGTAAAGTAAGAAAAGAAGAAAGAATTTCAAATTTAGAATTACTAAAACTAGATAAAAAGAAGATTTAAGAATTTAGAAAAGTGAGGAAGTAAAGTAAGAAAAAAAGAAAGAATTTAAAATTTTAGAATTACTATAACTGGATAAAAGAAGTTATAAGAATTTAGTAAAGTGAGGAAGTAAAGTAAGAAAAGAAGAAAGAATTTCAGATTTAGAATTACTAAAACTATATAAAGAGAAGATATAAAAATTTAGAAAAGTGAGGAAGTAAATTAAGAAAAAAAGAAAGAATTTCAGATTTAGAATTACTAAAACTATATAAAGAGAAGATATAAGTATTTAGAAAAGTGAGGAAGTAAAGTAAGAAAAAAAGAAATAAATTCAGATTTAGAATTACTAAAACTGGATAAAAAGAAGATATAAGTATTTAGAAAAGTGAGGAAGTAAATTAAGAAAAAAAGAAAGAATTTCAGATTTAGAATTACTAAAACTGGATAAAAGAGATATAAGTAATAGAAAAGTGAGGAAGTAAAGTAAGAAAAGAAGAAAGAATTTCAGATTTAGAATTACTAAAACTGGATAAAAAGAAGTTATAAGAATTTAGAAAAGTGAGGAAGTAAAGTAAGAAAAGAAGAAGAATTTCAGATTTAGAATTACTAAAACTGGATAAGGAGAAGATATAAGTATTTAGGAAAGTGAGGAAGTAAATAAGAAAAGAAGAAAGAATTTCAGATTTAGAATTACTATAACTAGATAAAAAGAGATATAAGAAATAGAAAAGTGAGGAAGTAAAGTAAGAAAAGAAGAAAGAATTTCAGATTTCGAATTACTAAAACTGGATAAAGAGAAGATATAAGAATTTAGAAAAGTGAGGAAGTAAAGTAAGAAAAGAAGAAAGAATTTCAGATTTAGAATTACTAAAAATGGATAAAGAGAAGATATAAGAATTTAGAAAAGTGAGGAAGTAAAGTAAGAAAAGAAGAAATAAATTCAGATTTAGAATTACTAAAACTGGATAAAAAGAAGATATAAGAATTTAGAAAAGTGAGGAAGTAAAGTAAGAAAAGAAGAAATAATTTCAGATTTAGAATTACTAAAACTGGATAAAAAGAAGATATAAGAATTTAGAAAAGTGAGGAAGTAAAGTAAGAAAAGAAGAAAGAATTTCAGATTTAGAATTACTATAACTAGATAAAAAGAAGATATAAGAATTTAGAAAAGTGAGGAAGTAAAGTAAGAAAAGAAGAAAGAATTTCAGATTTAGAATTACTAAACTGGATAAAAGAAGATATAAGAATTTAGAAAAGTGAGGAAGTAAATTAAGAAAAGAAGAAAGAATTTCAGATTTAGAATTACTAAAACTGGATAAAAAGAGATATAAGAAATTTAGAAAAGTGAGGAAGTAAAGTAAGAAAAGAAGAAAGAATTTCAAATTTAGAATTACTAAAACTGGATAAAAGAAGATATAAGAATTTAGAAAAGTGAGGAAGTAAAGTAAGAAAAGAAGAAAGAATTTCAGATTTAGAATTACTATAACTGGATAAAAAGAAGTTATAAGAATTTAGAAAAGTGAGGAAGTAAAGTAAGAAAAGAAGAAAGAATTTCAGATTTAGAATTACTAAAACTAGATAAAAAGAAGATATAAGAATTTAGAAAAGTGAGGAAGTAAAGTAAGAAAAAAAGAAAGAATTTCAGATTTAGAATTACTAAAACTAGATAAAAAGAGATATAAGAAATTGAAAAGTGAGGAAGTAAAGTAAGAAAAGAAGAAAGAATTTCAGATTTAGAATTACTAAAACTGGATAAAAAGAAGATATAAGAATTTAGAAAAGTGAGGAAGTAAAGTAAGAAAAAAAGAAATAAATTCAGATTTAGAATTACTAAAACTATATAAAGAGAAGATATAAGTATTTAGAAAAGTGAGGAAGTAAAGTAAGAAAAAAAGAAATAAATTCAGATTTAGAATTACTAAAACTGGATAAAAAGAAGATATAAGTATTTAGAAAAGTGAGGAAGTAAATTAAGAAAAGAAGAAAGAATTTCAGATTTAGAATTACTAAAACTGGATAAAAAGAGATAAAAGAAATAGAAAAGTGAGGAAGTAAAGTAAGAAAAGAAGAAAGAATTTCAAATTTAGAATTACTATAACTAGATAAAAAGAAGATATAAGAATTTAGAAAAGTGAGGAAGTAAAGTAAGAAAAAAAGAAAGAATTTCAGATTTAGAATTACTAAAACTGGATAAGGAGAAGTTATAAGAATTTAGAAAAGTGAGGAAGTAAAGTAAGAAAAGTAGAAAGAATTTCAAATTTTAGAATTACTAAAACTGGATAAAGAGAAGATATAAGAATTTAGAAAAGTGAGGAAGTAAAGTAAGAAAAGAAGAAAGAATTTCAGATTTAGAATTACTAAAACTGGATAAAAAGAAGATATAAGTATTTAGAAAAGTGAGGAAGTAAAGTAAGAAAAGAAGAAAGAATTTCAGATTTAGAATTACTATAACTAGATAAAAAGAGATATAAGAAATAGAAAAGTGAGGAAGTAAAGTAAGAAAAAAAGAAAGAATTTCAGATTTAGAATTACTAAAACTGGATAAAAGAAGTTATAAGAATTTAGAAAAGTGAGGAAGTAAAGTAAGAAAAGTAGAAAGAATTTCAAATTTTAGAATTACTAAAACTGGATAAAGAGAAGATATAAGAATTTAGAAAAGTGAGGAAGTAAAGTAAGAAAAGAAGAAGAATTTCAGATTTAGAATTACTAAAACTATATAAAGAGAAGATATAAGTATTTAGAAAAGTGAGGAAGTAAAGTAAGAAAAGAAGAAAGAATTTCAAATTTAGAATTACTATAACTAGATAAAAAGAAGATTTAAGAATTTAGAAAAGTGAGGAAGTAAAGTAAGAAAAAAAAAAAAGAATTTAAAATTTTAGAATTACTATAACTGGATAAAAGAAGTTATAAGAATTTAGTAAAGTGAGGAAGTAAAGTAAGAAAAGAAGAAAGAATTTCAGATTTAGAATTACTAAAACTATATAAAGAGAAGATATAAGTATTTAGAAAAGTGAGGAAGTAAAGTAAGAAAAAAAGAAATAAATTCAGATTTAGAATTACTTAAACTGGATAAAAAGAAGATATAAGTATTTAGAAAAGTGAGGAAGTAAATTAAGAAAAGAAGAAAGAATTTCAAATTTAGAATTACTAAAACTGGATAAAAGAAGTTATAAGAATTTAGAAAAGTGAGGAAGTAAAGTAAGAAAAGAAGAAAGAATTTCAGATTTAGAATTACTATAACTGGATAAAAAGAAGTTATAAGAATTTAGAAAAGTGAGGAAGTAAAGTAAGAAAAAAAGAAAGAATTTCAGATTTTGAATTACTAAAACTGGATAAGGAGAAGATATAAGTATTTAGGAAAGTGAGGAAGTAAATTAAGAAAAGAAGAAAGAATTTCAGATTTAGAATTACTATAACTAGATAAAAAGAGATATAAGAATTTAGAAAAGTGAGGAAGTAAAGTAAGAAAAGAAGAAATAAATTCAGATTTAGAATTACTAAAACTAGATAAAAAGAAGATATAAGTATTTAGAAAAGTGAGGAAGTAAATTAAGAAAAGAAGAAAGAATTTCAGATTTAGAATTACTATAACTAGATAAAAAGAGATATAAGTATTTAGGAAAGTGAGGAAGTAAATTAAGAAAAGAAGAAAGAATTTCAGATTTAGAATTACTATAACTAGATAAAAAGAGATATAAGAAATAGAAAAGTGAGGAAGTAAAGTAAGAAAAAAAGAAATAAATTCAGATTTAGAATTACTAAAACTAGATAAAAAGAAGATATAAGTATTTAGAAAAGTGAGGAAGTAAAGTAAGAAAAGAAGAAAGAATTTCAGATTTAGAATTACTAAAACTGGATAAAAGAAGTTATAAGAATTTAGAAAAGTGAGGAAGTAAAGTAAGAAAAGAAGAAAGAATTTCAGATTTAGAATTACTATAACTAGATAAAAAGAGATATAAGAAATAGAAAAGTGAGGAAGTAAAGTAAGAAAAAAAGAAATAAATTCAGATTTAGAATTACTAAAACTAGATAAAAAGAAGATATAAGTATTTAGAAAAGTGAGGAAGTAAAGTAAGAAAAGAAGAAAGAATTTCAGATTTAGAATTACTAAAACTGGATAAAAGAAGTTATAAGAATTTAGAAAAGTGAGGAAGTAAAGTAAGAAAAGAAGAAAGAATTTCAAATTTAGAATTACTAAAACTGGATAAAAGAAGTTATAAGAATTTAGAAAAGTGAGGAAGTAAAGTAAGAAAAGAAGAAAGAATTTCATATTTTAGAATTACTAAAACTGGATAAAGAGAAGATATAAGAATTTAGAAAAGTGAGGAAGTAAAGTAAGAAAAGAAGAAAGAATTTCAGATTTAGAATTACTAAAACTGTATAAAGAGAAGATATAAGTATTTAGAAAAGTGAGGAAGTAAATTAAGAAAAGAAGAAAGAATTTCAGATTTAGAATTACTATAACTAGATAAAAAGAGATATAAGAAATAGAAAAGTGAGGAAGTAAAGTAAGAAAAAAAGAAAGAATTTCAGATTTAGAATTACTAAAACTAGATAAAAAGAAGATATAAGTATTTAGAAAAGTGAGGAAGTAAAGTAAGAAAAGAAGAAAGAATTTCAGATTTAGAATTACTAAAACTAGATAAAAAGAAGATATAAGAATTTAGAAAAGTGAGGAAGTAAAGTAAGAAAAGAAGAAAGAATTTCAGATTTAGAATTACTAAAACTGGATAAAGAGAAGATATAAGAATTTAGAAAAGTGAGGAAAAAAATAAGAAAAGAAGAAAGAATTTCAGATTTAGAATTACTAAAACTGGATAAAAAGAAGATATAAGAATTTAGAAAAGTGAGGAAGTAAAGTAAGAAAAGAAGAAAGAATTTCAAATTTAGAATTACTATAACTAGATAAAAAGAAGATATAAGTATTTAGGAAAGTGAGGAAGTAAAGTAAGAAAAAAAGAAAGAATTTAAAATTTTAGAATTACTAAAACTGGATAAGGAGAAGATATAAGTATTTAGGAAAGTGAGGAAGTAAAGTAAGAAAAGTAGAAAGAATTTCAGATTTAGAATTACTAAAACTGGATAAAAAGAAGATATAAGTATTTAGAAAAGTAAGGAAGTAAATTAAGAAGAGAAGAAAGAATTTCAGATTTAGAATTACTAAACTAGATAAAAAGAGATAAAAGAAATAGAAAAGTGAGGAAGTAAAGTAAGAAAAGAAGAAAGAATTTCAGATTTAGAATTACTAAAACTGGATAAAGAGAAGATATAAGTATTTAGAAAAGTGAGGAAGTAAAGTAAGAAAAGAAGAAATAAATTCAAATTTAGAATTACTAAAACTGGATAAAAAGAAGATATAAGTATTTAGAAAAGTGAGGAAGTAAAGTAAGAAAAGAAGAAAGAATTTCAGATTTAGAATTACTAAAACTGGATAAAAAGAGATATAAGAAATAGAAAAGTGAGGAAGTAAAGTAAGAAAAGAAGAAAGAATTTCAAATTTTAGAATTACTAAAACTGGATAAAGAGAAGATATAAGAATTTAGAAAAGTGAGGAAGTAAAGTAAGAAAAGAAGAAAGAATTTCAGATTTAGAATTACTAAAACTAGATAAAAAGAAGATATAAGTATTTAGAAAAGTGAGGAAGTAAAGTAAGAAAAAAAGAAAGAATTTCAGATTTAGAATTACTATAACTAGATAAAAAGAGATATAAGAAATAGAAAAGTGAGGAAGTAAAGTAATAAAAGAAGAAATAAATTCAGATTTAGAATTACTAAAACTGGATAAAAAGAAGATATAAGTATTTAGAAAAGTGAGGAAGTAAAGTAAGAAAAGAAGAAAGAATTTCAGATTTAGAATTACTATAACTAGATAAAAAGAAGATATAAGTATTTAGAAAAGTGAGGAAGTAAAGTAAGAAAAGAAGAAAGAATTTCAGATTTAGAATTACTAAAACTGATAAAGAGAAGATATAAGAAAAAGAAAAGTGAGGAAGTAAAGTAAGAAAAGAAGAAATAAATTCAGATTTAGAATTACTAAAACTGGATAAAAAGAAGATATAAGTATTAGAAAAGTGAGGAAGTAAAGTAAGAAAAGAAGAAAGAATTTCAAATTTAGAATTACTAAAACTGGATAAGGAGAAGATATAAGTATTTAGGAAAGTGAGGAAGTAAATTAAGAAAAGAAGAAAGAATTTCAGATTTAGAATTACTATAACTAGATAAAAAGAAGTTATAAGAATTTAGAAAAGTGAGGAAGTAAAGTAAGAAAAGAAGAAAGAATTTCAGATTTAGAATTACTAAAACTGGATAAAAGAAGTTATAAGAATTTAGAAAAGTGAGGAAGTAAAGTAAGAAAAGAAGAAAGAATTTCAGATTTAGAATTACTAAAACTGGATAAAAGAAGTTATAAGAATTTAGAAAAGTGAGGAAGTAAAGTAAGAAAAGAAGAAAGAATTTCAAATTTTAGAATTACTAAAACTGGATAAAAAGAAGATTCAAGTATTTAGGAAAGTGAGGAAGTAAAGTAAGAAAAGAAGAAAGAATTTCAGATTTAGAATTACTAAAACTGTATAAAGAGAAGATATAAGTATTTAGAAAAGTGAGGAAGTAAAGTAAGAAAAGAAGAAATAAATTCAGATTTAGAATTACTAAAACTGGATAAAAAGAAGATATAAGAATTTAGAAAAGTGAGGAAGTAAAGTAAGAAAAGAAGAAGAATTTCAGCTTTTAGAGTTACTAAAACTAGATAAAAGAAGATATAAGAATTTAGAAAAGTGAGGAAGTAAATTAAGAAAAGAAGAAAGAATTTCAGATTTAGAATTACTATAACTAGATAAAAAGAGATATAAGAAATAGAAAAGTGAGGAAGTAAAGTAAGAAAAGAAGAAAGAATTTCAAATTTAGAATTACTAAAACTTAGAGATAAAAAAAAGTTATAAGAATTTAGAAAAGTGAGGAAGTAAAGTAAGAAAAGAAGAAAGAATTTCAGATTTAGAATTACTAAAACTGGATAAAAAGAAGATATAAGAATTTAGAAAAGTGAGGAAGTAAAGTAAGAAAAGAAGAAATAAATTCAGATTTAGAATTACTAAAACTGGATAAAAAGAAGATATAAGAATTTAGAAAAGTGAGGAAGTAAAGTAAGAAAAGAAGAAAGAATTTCAAATTTAGAATTACTATAACTAGATAAAAAAAAGATATAAGTATTTAGAAAAGTGAGGAAGTAAAGTAAGAAAAGAAGAAAGAATTTCAGATTTAGAATTACTAAAACTGGATAAAAAGAAGATATAAGTATTTAGAAAAGTGAGGAAGTAAAGTAAGAAAAAAAGAAAGAATTTCAGATTTAGAATTACTATAACTAGATAAAAAGAGATATAAGAAATAGAAAAGTGAGGAAGTAAAGTAAGAAAAGAAGAAAGAATTTCAAATTTAGAATTACTAAAACTGGATAAAAAGAAGATATAAGTATTTAGAAAAGTGAGGAAGTAAAGTAAGAAAAGAAGAAAGAATTTCAGATTTAGAATTACTAAAACTGGATAAAAGAAGTTATAAGAATTTAGAAAAGTGAGGAAGTAAAGTAAGAAAAGAAGAAAGAATTTCAGATTTAGAATTACTAAAACTAGATAAAAAGAGATAAAAGAAATAGAAAAGTGAGGAAGTAAAGTAAGAAAAGAAGAAAGAATTTCAGATTTAGAATTACTAAAACTGGATAAAGAGAAGATATAAGTATTTAGAAAAGTGAGGAAGTAAAGTAAGAAAAGAAGAAAGAATTTCAAATTTAGAATTACTAAAACTAGATAAAAGAAGATATAAGAATTTAGAAAAGTGAGGAAGTAAATTAAGAAAAGAAGAAAGAATTTCAGATTTAGAATTACTATAACTAGATAAAAAGAGATATAAGAAATAGAAAAGTGAGGAAGTAAAGTAAGAAAAGAAGAAAGAATTTCAGATTTAGAATTACTAAAACTAGATAAAAAGAGATAAAAGAAATAGAAAAGTGAGGAAGTAAAGTAAGAAAAGAAGAAAGAATTTCAGATTTAGAATTACTAAAACTGGATAAAAAGAAGATATAAGAATTTAGAAAAGTGAGGAAGTAAAGTAAGAAAAGAAGAAAGAATTTCAAATTTAGAATTACTAAAACTGGATAAAGAGAAGATATAAGAATTTAGAAAAGTGAGGAAGTAAAGTAAGAAAAGAAGAAAGAATTTCAGATTTAGAATTACTAAAACTAGATAAAAAGAAGATATAAGTATTTAGAAAAGTGAGGAAGTAAAGTAAGAAAAAAAGAAAGAATTTCAGATTTAGAATTACTATAACTAGATAAAAAGAGATATAAGAAATAGAAAAGTGAGGAAGTAAAGTAATAAAAGAAGAAAGAATTTCAAATTTTAGAATTACTAAAACTGGATAAAAAGAAGATATAAGTATTTAGAAAAGTGAGGAAGTAAAGTAAGAAAAGAAGAAAGAATTTCAGATTTAGAATTACTAAAACTGGATAAAAAGAAGATATAAGTATTTAGAAAAGTGAGGAAGTAAAGTAAGAAAAGAAGAAAGAATTTCAGATTTAGAATTACTAAAACTGGATAAAAAGAAGATATAAGTATTTAGAAAAGTGAGGAAGTAAAGTAAGAAAAGAAGAAAGAATTTCAGATTTAGAATTACTATAACTAGATAAAAAGAAGATATAAGAATTTAGAAAAGTGAGGAAGTAAAGTAAGAAAAGAAGAAAGAATTTCAAATTTAGAATTACTAAAACTGGATAAAAGAAGTTATAAGAATTTAGAAAAGTGAGGAAGTAAAGTAAGAAAAGAAGAAAGAATTTCAGATTTAGAATTACTAAAACTGGATAAAAGAAGTTATAAGAATTTAGAAAAGTGAGGAAGTAAAGTAAGAAAAGAAGAAAGAATTTCAAATTTTAGAATTACTAAAACTGGATAAGGAGAAGATATAAGTATTTAGGAAAGTGAGGAAGTAAAGTAAGAAAAGAAGAAAGAATTTCAGATTTAGAATTACTATAACTAGATAAAAAGAGATATAAGAAATAGAAAAGTGAGGAAGTAAAGTAAGAAAAGAAGAAAGAATTTCAGATTTAGAATTACTAAAACTGGATAAAAAGAAGATATAAGAATTTAGAAAAGTGAGGAAGTAAAGTAAGAAAAGAAGAAAGAATTTCAGATTTAGAATTACTAAAACTGGATAAAAGAAGTTATAAGAATTTAGAAAAGTGAGGAAGTAAAGTAAGAAAAGAAGAAAGAATTTCAGATTTAGAATTACTAAAACTGGATAAAAGAAGTTATAAGAATTTAGAAAAGTGAGGAAGTAAAGTAAGAAAAGAAGAAAGAATTTCAAATTTTAGAATTACTAAAACTGGATAAGGAGAAGATATAAGTATTTAGAAAAGTGAGGAAGTAAAGTAAGAAAAGAAGAAAGAATTTCAGATTTAGAATTACTAAAACTAGATAAAAAGAAGATATAAGTATTTAGAAAAGTGAGGAAGTAAAGTAAGAAAAGAAGAAAGAATTTCAGATTTAGAATTACTAAAACTGGATAAAAAGAGATAAAAGAAATAGAAAAGTGAGGAAGTAAAGTAAGAAAATAAGAAAGAATTTCAGATTTAGAATTACTAAAACTATATGAAGAGAAGATATAAGAATTTAGAAAAGTGAGGAAGTAAAGTAAGAAAAGAAGAAAGAATTTCAGATTTAGTATTACTAAAACTGGATAAAAAGAGATAAAAGAAATAGAAAAGTGAGGAAGTAAAGTAAGAAAAGAAGAAAGAATTACAAATTTTAGAATTAATAAAACTGGATAAAGAGAAGATATAAGAATTTAGAAAAGTGAGGAAGTAAAGTAAGAAAAGAAGAAAGAATTTCAGATTTAGAATTACTAAGACTGGATAAAAAGAAGATATAAGAATTTAGAAAAGTGAGGAAGTAAAGTAAGAAAAGAAGAAAGAATTTCAAATTTTAGAATTACTAAAACTAGATAAAAAGAAGTTATAAGAATTTAGGAAAGTGAGGAAGTAAAGTAAGAAAAGAAGAAAGAATTTCAGATTTAGAATTACTAAAACTGGATAAGAGAAGATATAAGAATTTAGAAAAGTGAGGAAGTAAAGTAAGAAAAAAAGAAATAAATTCAGATTTAGAATTACTAAAACTGGATAAAAAGAAGATATAAG